>CM051040.1:12330102-12465102 GCA_027627225.1 Congeria kusceri | reverse complement strand
ATGTTACACACTCTAACTTTACTTTGTTGAGCATACACAATACAAATAATTAATCGCTACACTGCTAAACACTGGGGCTGTAGTTGAATATGTGCATGCATTTACATTTATTTGCTACGTTAATCGCTGACATTTTCAAAATCTTGTACGTGACGTGAATGTAAGTGTGGTAAATGATAACCCGAGCAACGCGTTAAAGGGACTTATTTACAGATTAATATCCTTGTTAAACTCTACATACATTGTAGCGTGCTGTTGCCATTTTCCAGAAATATCTCGTTAAAGGGACTTATTTACATATGAATATCCTTGTTAAACTCTACATACATTGTAGCGTTCTGTTGCCATTTTCCAGAAATATCGCGTTAAAGGGACTTATTTACAGATTAATATCCTTGTTAAACTCTACATACATTGTAGCGTGCTGTTGCCATTTTCCAGAAATATCTCGTTAAAGGGACTTATTTACATATGAATATCCTTGTTAAACTCTACATACATTGTAGCGTGCTGTTGCCATTTTCCAGAAATATCTCGTTAAAGGGACTTATTTACAGATGAATATCCTTGTTAAACTCTACATACATTGTAGCGTGCTGTTGCCATTTTCCAGAAATATCGCGTTAAAGGGACTTATTTACAGATTAATATCCTTGTTAAACTCTACATACATTGTAGCGTGCTGTTGCCATTTTCCAGAAATATCTCGTTAAAGGGACTTATTTACATATGAATATCCTCGTTAAACTCTACATACATTGTAGCGTTCTGTTGCCAGAAATATCTTAAGTAACATCTATTCTTGGAGTTTAAAACCACTAGTTTTCTTAAACCTTTCATTTCACGCGTAAATGGCAAGGTGTTTTTATCAGTCATCAACTATACTTTACTATTGTTAACCTTATTGTTAACAGTAACTCTGACATTTATAGAAAATTTACACATTTTAAGAAGAATAAAGACGTTTTTAACAATAAACATAAACCCATGAGGTCAAACAATTATAATATAACTACATAGCACATATACAAATACATCCTGGAGCATGTCGCATGAAAAACATAATGGCCGTTTACAAATAACACACACTGATATTTTAGGTCATTCAAACAGATCGTTCCGGATACAAAACTGGTAACATCTCCAGAAAACGAGAATTCGGCATAAAACAAGACAAAACTGGCCCGCTGTCAACCGATCAGAAAGCATTAAACTGTAAACTACTTTTGTCGAAATACGCCAATTTTATAGTCCAAGCTAGTTTTCTTGAAAGTACTTTTTGGCGTAAAATCATGTATTTAATAAGGAATTTATTAAATGAAAGACGAAAAATACCGATTTAAACACATCACTGTAATAGTTCATCGAATGACTATTAAAACGCGATTACTGGTATGGATTGGATAAACTTTGTGGCGGACAGACACCCGGACAGACGGACGAACGTACTGACATACGAACGTATTAAGTCCATATCACCACGCTTGTATACATACTCACTAAGACTTAACTTCCTGGGTCGTTTACTGATTCAATCTACTTAAACATAAATACCCAGGTTTTATCAACAAAAAATAGCTTAGGATTTAATGTCTCCGCAACCGATCACCCAAGCAGGAACGTCCGCGAAAGTAGAATTACAGAATTATGTGCTCATGTGATATTTGGATTAATAATTGTTTATGAGGAGTCACAATCCCCAATTTTAGTTACAGAATTATGTGCTCATGTGATATTTGGATTAATAATTGTTTATGAGGAGTCACAATCCCCAATTTTAGTTACAGAATTATGTGCTCATGTGATATTTGGATTAATAATTGTTTATGAGGAGTCACAATCCCCAATTTTAGTTCGCCAAGTTAATAAATATACCGTACGTCGAGATTTGATTGCGATTAGCGATTCAAAAAGCAATGACTTAAATGTTTGAAGGAAATGTCTCGTAGAAACATTCGTACACTGTCGACGGTGTTTTTGGAGTTTGACGTAAGTAAGGAAATAACATAGCGCATCCCGATTTTTTCCGATTAAATAAACCCTCTTTAAAGTGATAATCAAATGAACGTTTCATTTATCGGACTCATCAAAAACTGGGTGTATCGAATGTAACAATAGTTGACATTCACAGATATACATGTTATATATAGGAGAGTAGTTTTTTCCTGATTTAAAAGGTTTTTGTTTATTTCACAACAATTAATACAATATTGCATTAGACTGATTAGTTGGTACGTATGTTATAGAAAACCATACTTGTTCTTTGATATTATACTGCTTCTTTGCAACTGAGAAATTGGTAAAACTTAGCGAAACCATTTTAATGTTTACCTGTTCTGTTTAAACAGCGTGTAATAACCTCGCGCTGAGGCCATCAGACGATGTCGTATCGCTACAGGTACATTCAACATCTGTATTCCACTGTATTTCCAAACATCTAATTATTAATTATATTTTACAGTTAACTCCGTTTGTAGCGATGTTGTGCGTACCACAGGATTTATATCGCTACATTCAAAAACTCATGGAAACTCAAGTATATAAAAAGACACCATAACAACCATTTTTATATAATCATTTAATGTAGCAACTTCTGAGTCAAAAATCTTAAAATTTGCATTTCTTTTTAGGAAGCTCTTAAGTACACACTTTCAGCATTTTTGGATTGATAATTTTCGACTGAATGTGATTGTCTTTATAAAAATGACCAGTATTACGGTTAAACATTTAAATACGATTCTGCGTGGGAAATTTAATCTAAAACATACAAAAACACACATGTTGTAGTAAAAGTAAGTTGCACAATTCAACAAGAGTACTAGCTTTGCTACTATCTTATTAATGCTACTTTTAGAACCATCAATATTCGATGTAAAAAACTGTATGAAACCATTGCAAATAAGAGTCATATTTGATATGAAATACATAGTTAAAGTTTTTGTCTGTTTTATATGACATTTTTCCAGTGTGGAAGACCACTTGTCCACACGAAGGAGGTTACTGTGAATAAAGATTTAAAAGCTAGTACCAGTCCTTCATAATTAAAAAACGAATATTGTCCTGTAATACTTCGTTAAAACGCTGTTTGTTTAAACCGGATTTTGAATCTGTCATGATGTCACGAACAAACCTTATTCTTCGATTATATAGTTAACGTATACAGATGTGATTCCAATCAAAACATTTTCGCTACACATGCCTGATGCCTCTGGTATGCAAAACATTTTCGCTACACATGCCTGATGCCTCTGGTATGCAAAACATTTTCGCTACACATGCCTGATGCCTCTGGTATGCAAAACATTTTCGCTACACATGCCTGATGCCTCTGGTATGCAAAACATTTTCGCTACACATGCCTGGTGCCTCTGGTATGCAAAACATTTTCGCTACACATGCCTGGTGCCTCTGGTATGCAAAACATTTTCGCTACACATGCCTGGTGCCTCTGGTATGCAAAACATTTTCGCTACACATGCCTGGTGCCTCTGGTATGGAAGCAATAAAAAAAATATGTAAATCTGCAAGTGCTTCAAACCAAAACACATTACAGATAAAAGCTTTCACAAACATGTATATGCTTTACCTGTGTTAACCTTTGAAATTCGAAACCTTGACCTAGTATTTACTTTTTTGATAGCTTAATATTGTTTAAATCCACGATAACTTTACAAATGTTTCTTTTCAAATACAATATCTATCATTTAAGATCCCCATTTTCATAATCTTGTGTTAGGGTTGAGCTTTATACTTCATATGCAGATCTGACCCAACCAAAAAAAAAGTTTCTGAGGGAAGGTAAGAGATTCTATAGAAATTGGTAAGGAGTAAAAGCAGTACAAACAGTGGTAGCAAATATAGTTTTTAAATACAATCCATGGCGAAGTGTCAATTTTGTCCCTTTGACCTCTAGGTGTGACCTTGCCCTTTGCCCTAGGGACCTAATTCATGAGCGGTACACACCAGCTCATTGCAACAAACATTTGTGCCCAGTAATTCTAAGATCCCTCTATCCATGGCCAAGTTATAGTGTGGACAAGCAAAAAATCCAACTAAAAAATCCAACTTAAAATCAAAGGGCAATTACTCCTTGAAAACTCACCAGACAGCAACGACCTGATAATATGCGCATGTCCTCTTGGTAGAGATGCTGCATATTATGTTTTTATTGAATTTCAGTTGTTAGAACCTGAGATCTCGCGCGGAAAGGAAAATATTCCATTAAAATGTATAATTTTCAAAATAAAAATGGCAATAACTGCATGAAAATAATCAGGCCCAAACGACCTGACAAATTGCACATGTCCCCTTAATTGGGATGCTGCATATAAAGTTTCATTAAAATCGAATAACAAACTCCTGCGATCTTGTGCGGAAACGAACATATTTCAGTAAAATGTGTTAATTTATATACAAAAAACGCATTAACTGTCTGAAAAATCATCCGATCGAAACGACCTGACGATTTGCGTATGTCCACCCTATAGGGACACTGCATTTAAAGTTTCATCAAATGCGGGCATTAGTTCCCGAGATCTCGCGCAGAAACAAAGTGCCGCACGGACGGAAGGACGGACGGACATGGAGTATTATGGATTAAATCATCGGGAAAATTTGTTCAAAACTGTAAAAACTGGATTTCAACGAAATTAGAATTCGAACGGACGGATAAAGCGGCGCCTATGTGCTCCCTCCTTTCGTAGAGAATAATATAATTAAAATTCTTTTTTTTTATTTCAAAGTATCGTTCTACTTAGATTTTGGCAGCGTGGCTACCACTGGAGTTGGCAAACTCGAATATTGCGAATCAATTGCGTTTTCCACCAGGCGTATGTGAGTTTAGTTGTTGGTCACCATATTGGACAAGAATGTACTCCAGCTACTCCGGGACATGAAAGGAATATTGGACAAGAATGTACTCCACTATCCGGAACATCAAAGAAATATTGCACAAGAATGTACTCCAGCTACTCCGGAACATCAAAGGCATATTGGACAAGAATGTTCTCCAGCTACTCCGGAACATCAAAGAAAAATTGGACAAGAATGCACTCCAGCTACTCCGGAACATCAAAGGAATATTGGACAAGAATGTACTCCAGCTACTCCGGAACATTAAATGAATATTGAACAAGAAGGTACTCCAGCTACTCCGGAACATCACAGGAATATTGGACAAGAATGTACTCCAGCTATTCCGGAACATCAAAGGACTATTGGACAAGAATGTACTCCAGCTACTCCGGAACATCAAAGGACTATTGGACAAGAATGTACTCCAGCTACTCTGGGACATCAAAGGAATATTGGACAAGAATGTACTCCAGCTACTCCGGAACATCAAAGGAATATTGGACAAGAATGTACTCCAGCTACTCCGGAACATCAAAGGAAACTTGACAATAGAAACATCTACTGAACGTGGCTTATTTGAGATAGGAAGGTAAATACCTTCAGTAATAAAGTATACCCACCATGCACACGTGTTTCGAACATCGTATACTTATAGCTGGTACATAGACATCTAAAGTACCCGTTTTGCGGTATTGTACCATCTAAGGTCCGTAAATTTTTGCGATATAGTAGTATTATTTTAATTGAAATATTTTTAAATATAGAATGAATGGATCCACAACGAATTAATGCTCCATTGACGTTTAATTCGAACTAAAACACTGGAATTTCGATTATATATAACATGTGAGCGGGTATTCTGGTTTAGTAGAGTGACGTTGTAAACATAATGTTTCGGAGTTGAATTCGAGAGGTTTTACAAAAGAATGACGCTCTTCATATCATTAATGCTGAACATTTCAAGAAATATATCGTGAATGATAAATTAAACTGATGACACAAATTCTAATTTTGCATTTTTTTAGTAATCAAATTGAACAATAGTTTAAAATCAAACAATGTTAAATGTTCCAATACACATGAACTTATAACGGAATATACAACTAGTATGAACAAAAAACTAATCCAGCTGCACATCCATAATGTAATAGTCATATTAAATTAAAAAACAACAACATGTTGTTGCAAACCATCAACACCTACCGCCTGTGGTCATGTCCTAAGTACTGCTATGGTGAATCAATAGCCAATCTACATATATTTTATATCATTTACTTTCAAAGTAAATTTATCCAATATATAGAGTGTGCGGAGCCACGAGTGAAAATATATATTTTCTATGATCACGAGTGAAATAAAATACGATCGTACACCGAAATCAACGCATGTTGTTTTTTATGCTTTTGGACAATATATTAATAAAATTGCGCGAGATATAGAGAATACATGGTTGGTGCCGCAATGGAGAAAGTTTATCCGGTGACGCTTAGAAAATGAAAATAGGGCGGCCTTTAGCGAGTCCTATTTTTGTTTACGGGCCGCTTTCATCAAGTGTTTTGAAATGGAATGGAAGGAAAATGTTGTTTACACCTTTATCGAGTATGCCATACATGTACGGATTAACAACTCATTATGGAAGCTAGGATTTCTGTAAAACTAGACAACACGACGTTTTTATCGATGGAAAACTCGGTTAGTAGGTGTATTTCATTTCTATGCCATGTCATTCTGGACAATGTTGTTATTCGGCGCGTAGGAATACACTACTACCTTGATAAACCTTGCCACTTCCTGTTAACTGGAGATAGGACAATTTATCCGGTCACCCCTTTATTAGGTCACTGTTGCAGGTAGAAACAGGATAAAAACTTAAACATCAAAAGTTCGTGTATTTTGACATCATAAAAATGACGTCATAAATGATTCCAAAACTGTAATTCGTCAGTATGGTGGGAAAAAGGTGCCATATTTTGTGAGACGTTGTCTCTAAATTATAATTTTGTTGAATTTTATAATGTGTTTTATGTAAACACATGCATGTACATACAATACATGTATATACATTTGCCAAGGGTTGTAAACCACTACTGTAGATCGATGCTATTTATGGAAAAATAGTATGTGTTATGTTATACTTTCGCTGCACTTATATTTTCACTGCTCGAACAGTGAAAATATAAAATTGTATTTCACCAATAAAATTCGATATTTCACTGACAAGCATATAATAAATATAGGATCTGACACTAGTAGTCATTTCATACGATATTTTACTAAACAAGTTCAGGAATTGTGTTTGTAAGCGAGCCTTTGGCGAGAATATGTAGCCAATGAAAACGCTCAAAATGTTATCTTACACATGTGTAAGATAAAAATATTCGTAACGGCTGTATTACACGGAAAACAAGATATAGCAGGTGATAAATAGCAAAACTTGTACTATAGTCAGTATGGCCTTACCCGTTTATCCGTATAAACAGAATAGTTCTGCAAAAAAAAAATACAACACAGTGTTTATAACAAACAAAACGCTAGATCTGTTGTAATGTAAACATTATGCTTACAGGATAGTGTACAACAGCGTATGAATAACACAAAAAACAGACAAGCAATTAATACAATGCACATATTTAATCTGGACCTTTAAAAGATCTATCCGACGCATTACATGCAGCGTTAGGGTAAACGCTTATAAGGCCGTCTTATCTTGAAATAGAAATGATCAGCCCGAAAAACTAGCTTCAAATTTGCCTTTATGTTAGTATGTTATTTAGCTATTTCATAACAGTTTGGCAACGGTAAAAATGTTTTGAGGTGTTAGAGATGATCTTGGAACTGCTACATCAGGTCAATATTAAACTCTCTCATGCGCACAATTAATATTGATACTCCGATTTTGTACTATCTCTGCGCACTCATGATGTTCTAACATCATTGATGTTCCTGACGTCTGTTACCGTCATGTTCAATCACCGTTGTTTAACATTTTACACGTATTAGTAATTAGTGACTTTTTAATCCCCCGCCGCGAGGCGGGAGGGTGGTTATAGGAATGCCCTTCGTCCGTCCGTCTGTCCGTCTGCACGTAACATTTTCGTGTCCGCTCCATATCTCCTATACCCTTTGAAGGATTTTCATAAAACTTGGCTCAAATGTTAAGGTCATTGAGATGATGTGCAGAAGGCATGAGGTGACACTTGAAGGTCAAATATTCGAGCCTTCATTTCGTGTCCGCTCCATATCTCCTATGCCTTTTGAAGGATTTTCATGAAACTTGGCTGAAATGTTTAGATCATTGAGACGATGTGTAAAAGGCATGAGTCAATCACGCCGGCTCAAGGTCAAGGTGACACTTGAAGGTCAAATATTCGAGCCTCCATTTCGTGTCTGCTCCATATCGCCTATGCCTTCTGAAGGGGTTTCATGAAACTTGGCTCAAATGTTTAGGCCATTGAGACGATGTGCAGAAGGTCAAGGTCACACTTGAAGGTTAAATTTTTTAGCCTCCATTTTCGTGTCCGTTTTTCGTGTCATCTCCATATCCCCTATACCCTTTGAAGGATGTTCATGTAACTTGGCTCAAATGTTTTGCTCATTGAGACCATGTGCAGGAGGCATAAGCCAGTCACGCCAACTCAAGGTCAAGGTCACACTTGAAGGGTTAATGTTTGAACCTGTATTTTCATGTCCGTTCTATATCTCCTGTGTCCTTTAAAGGGTTTTCATGAAACTTGCCTCAAATATTTATCACATTGAGGCAATGTGCAGAAGGCATGAGGCAGTCACGCCACCTCAAGGTCAGGGTCACACTTAAAGGTCAAATGTTTGAGCCTCCATTTTCGTGTCAGCTCCATGTCTACATTTCTGAAACTGTACTTTCATAGCTGGTCCAACTGTGCCAGATTAAGGTCAGTGTGATACTTCAACGTCACCTTTAATATCTAATGAAGTATCACGGCAGGGGATATAGCTGTGTTCTGAAGAGAAAATTGTTTACCACTTTCGTTTTCGATAATTATGTTAGTTGTGTGTAAACGATTAGAAAATCTTGCGTCCGGATGAAAAATAAACAAAGAAAGTTGAAATTGTTTTGAAGTTTATAGTCTATAGCACATTTATTTTGGTAGCAGAGCGAGGTTTGCTGGTTTCTATTCATTCAAAATGAGTGTCAAAGACGAGGAAAATCCCCCACAAGAAAATTTAGTGGAGTTAAAGGTGAAGAAATCGAGGTGCAAAGCGGCGTACGCAAGAGCGCGTAACAAAATGAAATACATTTTGAGTGATGATGCGCCTAGCAAAGATCTGGCAAAAGGGTGTCTCGACAAAGTTGAAGAGGCTATGGATTCTGCAGTTCAAAGTGTCAAAGACCTGGCCTTAATAGTGAACGATAAGGCAGAGTTGGCAAGTATTGTGAATGAAATTGACATTTTTGAAAAACAATATGATGAACTTATGTGTTTGTATGATGAAATATTCACAGAAGGCTCCAAGTCTGACCACGATCATAAATATAACCATGAAGACAATGGTAAATCTGATTCGGCATTAGGCAAAGATATGTGGAAACAACGCCAAAGAGTACCGATACCCGTGTCCAAAGGTGATAAGACAAAGTACCCTGCATGGAAGGCAGCGTTTCAAGCATGTATTGACGAATCGCCATGTACACCACAGTACAAACTTCTTCAATTACGACAGTACATAGGGGGCGAAGCGCTACATTCTATTGAAAACCTGGGACATTCGAAAGAGGCGTATGATACTGCAAAAGAAAGACTTGACAGAAAATATGGTGGAACTAAGAGAGTAGTAAACCAATTCTTAGATGAATTAGAGAATTTCCAGCCGTTGAAGAATGAAACGTCGAAAGAACTTGACAAATTCGCTGATTTACTAGACATAACAGTCATTAACTTGAGGGAAGTAAATCATCTTCATGATTTTGAAGGAGGCTCACTGTACCACCGTCTGTTAAAGAAACTGCCACAAAGCATGTGAACACGCTATCTGAGAACACTTCACGACAAATCGTTAGCAGACTCCGTTGAAACTTTGATAAAGTTTGTGAATAAACAGACTGAATACGCAGTACATGCAAATGAGACCATTTATGGTTTGACACGTCATGAAAACCCTCGAATGAAACCTCAAAATTCTTTCTTTGGAAAAACTGATACGAAGCAAAAACAATCTGTTCAGTGTCAAATTCGCAGAGAAAATCACAATATATGGGAGTGTCAGAAATTCAAAGCTATGAACATAGAAGAAAGATGAAAACAAACCAAAGATGCTGGACTTTGCTTCAGATGCCTCAAAGGTAATCATATGGGGAAAGAACTTAAGGGACAGTGTGGAAATCAGATAAAGAGACATTACCAGACAATTATAGTACCGCGTTGAAAAGGCTATATGGCACTGAGAAAAAAATGAAAAAATCATCCGAAATGAAGCAATAATATAATGGAATCATAAAGAAATATGAAGAGAAAGGTTATGTTAGGAAAGTTGAAAGAAAATACAATGAAAAGGGATGGTATTTGCCACATTTTGCAGCAGTCAGGCCAGAAAAGGAAACAACAGAAGTTTGTATTTTATTTGATGCATCATCGAATCCTGAAGGTACAAGTTTGAATAAATGCCTTAGTGCAGGGCCAAAATTGCAAAGAGAACTGTTTGATTTGCTGCTGAGGTTCAGGAGAAAGCAGATTGTAGTAGTGTGTGACATAGCTGAGATGTACTTGAAAGTTGGCTGAGCTAGTGAAGATCAGAAATACCAAAGATTCTTATGGAGAGAATCACCAGAGAGACCCATAGAGTCATTTGAATTCACACGTTTGGTGTTCGGGGTGAACTCATCACCATATCTAGCCCAGTATGTATCCCAACATAATGCTGACATGTATCCGATGGCAGCTGAGACAATTCTGAAATCCACTTGCATGGATGATAGCGAAAAATGTAGCAGAAGGAATAGAGCTATGTAGACAATTAAGAGAATTATGGCTCAAAGCTGACATGCATGCAAGAAAGTGGATCTCAAACTCACTAGACGTGTTAGAAACAAGAGCTGAAGAAATAGATATAGGGACAGGAAATCTACCAACAACTAAAGCTCTTGGAGTAGCCTGGCTAGCCAAAATTGGTAAATTCATATTCAAAGTTGGTGATCAAATGACAATGCCAAGTTAAATAACTTGAAGACTATCAGTAGGATATTTGATCCTTTAGGGTTTTTAGCGCCGTATGTAGTGCGAGGAAAAGAAATCATGCAGGACGTCTGGTTAAGCGGAGTTGACAGGGATGAAACAGTGAGAGAAACAGAGATGTTGAAATTTCAAAGGTGGTTCGAAAAGCTAAAGATTTAAATAAGATCAAGAGTTCACGTTGTTTGCAAATTGAAAACAGTGAAACAGAATTGAAGTTCATGTCAATTCATACATTTGTAGATGCATAATTGATAGCATATGCAGCAGTCGTATATTCGAGATGCAAGTATGAAACTGAAGATGTGCCTGTACGCTTTGTTGCTGCGACAAGTCGTGTTGCTCCTACAGAAGCTACTAGCATCCACAGACTTGAATTACTTGCTGCAACCCATTGTTTAACATTTGCGGAGCTCTTGAAATAGAAATCAAACAAGTAACATTTTGGTCAGATAGTATGAATGTCCTTTACTGGATTAGGAACAATAGCAGACAATATAAAACATTCGTCGCAAATAGAATTGGTGATATTCACAGAGCTACAAACACAAGCCAGTGGAGATATGTTCCAACACACGACAACCCAGCAGACAAAGTATCAAGAGGATTACCTGTAGCCATTCTGGCTGCAGCTAACATTTGGTGGGAAGGACCCAGCTTCCTCAAAGAAAGTGAACATGAATGGCCAAATAGCAAAATTGATGTGAGTAATGAAGGGAAACTTGAAATGAGAAAAACGGGACAAACACACTTGCAGACATTTCATGTGTCACAAGGGGAATGGCGACTAGACCCAGACAGATATTCAAATTGGATAAAACTTGTAAAAATTGCAAAGTAAAGAAAGATTATCGTGTCTGCGGACCATTGAGCGCAGTTGAAATTGAAGAAAGCAAGACTAAAATGATTAAAGAGACACAGAGAAAACATTTTGCAGAAGAGTATGCGCAAGAATCAGAAAGTAGGGATTTCTAGCAAACCGATCAAACTGAATCCAAAATTAGACTCTGAAGGTGTGATGAGAAGTGATAGTAGACTGAAATACTCTGAATTTCTTCCATATGACACAAAGTATCCTGTGTTGCTACCCAGAAAGAGTCCAATTACAGAGTTAATTGTGAGAGATCCCCATGAAAAGAACAATCATAGTGGAACAAACACGAAACACTCTCTGATCTGTCAGTGAAATACTGGATTGTAGCAGCTCGAGAACAAATGAGAGACAGTAAAAACAAGTGTTCTGAGTGCAAACGAAGGAAAAACAAACCAAAAGATCAATTCATGGCACCTCTACCAAAAGTAAAAACCAGAGTAACAATGCGAGCCTTCAGTAATGTCGCAGTAGACTTTGGTGGTCCCTATATGACAGTCCAGGGCAGGGGAACGAGACGAGCAAAGAGATACCTCTGTCTATTTACATGCTTATCTACTCGCGCAGTGCACCTAGAAACAGCCTTTGGTCTCGATACAAACTCATTCTTGAATGCATTCTACAGAATGGTGAACAGGAGAGGCTTACCAGTTTCAGTTTATTCTGACAATGGCACTAATTTTGTCGGAGCAGATAAAGAACTCAGAGAACTAGTGCAGTGTGTAGACAAAGACAAAATCAAAGAACGTGCTGCTAACCGAGGAATTCAGTGGTTTTTCAATCCTCCTGCGGCACCTCACTGGGGTGGGGTACATGAAATAATGATAAAATCGGCAAAACGTGCAATATCAGCTATCTTGACCTCAGCTGATATTTCTGATGAAGGACTCATCACAGCTTGTACTAGAGCTGAAAGTTTGATAAACTCTCGTCCACTTACCTACCAGTCAGCAAATGTTGCTGATTGTACACCTCTTACTCCAAACCATTTCCTGTTTGGACAAGTTGGAGGACCTTTCGCTCCTGATACAGTAGATGACACGAACTATAGACCACTGAATCTCTGGAGACGGATGCAAGAACTCGTGAAACACTTCTGGAAACGTTGGTTGAAAGAGTTTCTGCCAATGCTTGCTAGCAGAAAGAAGTGGTTCCAACAACACAGAGACTTTCGCATAGGAGACGTTGTTCTGGTGGTCGATCCCGAGCTACCAAGTGGTCGATGGCTGCTTGGTCGAGTAGTTTAGATTTTCCCTGGAGCTGATCAAGAGATCCGTTACAAGACTCTGTCTTATCGAGCCAGACAACGATAATTGATGAACTAAAGCGCAGCAAGAGGAAGAACTCAACATCAAGACTTAGTGTAAATGTAAATAAGTTCATTTTCTTTTGGTTGTTGTGTTAAGTGGCACAATAAACCACATAGCAACCAAATTATCTCATTTAAGGTGTAAAAAGTTTGATATGCAATCCTCTGTGTATCCTGATTCATGCAAGAACAAACATCATGTATTTTGAAGAAAGTGAATTGCTTTGATTATTGCCTGTGTTCAATGATGACATTTTATATTACCATATTGCATTTTGATGCCATACCAGTATTACATATAATTATGATTTGTTCCTTGTCATTATGTATGTAATCTTATTTTTGATGATTTTACCATTATGTGTGCAGTTATAACCTGAAGAAAACTATTTGTTGAAAGTGTTCACTTAGAATTGAACCTGTTGAACAATTGTTCTCATTTACTATTTCCAGATTTAAAAATTGCTTCAAAAAAGTGTTCAATGTCTTAGTTTTCATTTTCCAAGTGACTCATTATTCTTTTATTAAATACAATTTTCTTATAAGACTTTTCCTGAACTTAAAGATGTATTGCTGCATAGTATGCCAGATTTCTAGAATGTGTTTTTGTGATTGTCTGAAGTATTATAATTTCAGTTTTAAGTTTTGTAATAACTAGTCATACTTTAAGTTTTGATATACCATGTACCTATGTTGTTGTTTGTAATACTTAAGATAGCTTTGAATGATATTACTTTCTAATTAGTGCTTTACATAACTTAGTTACCAGATAGTAACATGTAAAATGTAATAGCTTTGTTCATAGAAGTCATGTTAATTTGTGTTGTTGTTTTAAGGGGTTTGGAAACATTTTTAATATTTACACGAACTTGTAATTGAATACTATAGACTATTCAAGGAACAAAGATTGCCTGACAGAGAATTTGGAGATTAAAGTATCTCATTTGAGAAATAGAAATGTTCTTCTAATAGAATAATAATAAGATTTGTATTTACTCATTGTTGAGATGATGCCACCTTATAGGACAAATCTTACATAGTTTGTTAAACCTTTGATAGAGGTCTGCTTAAAGTCATAGAAATAGTCTGATAGACAGATGTCTTTTTTACAAGTATGTTATTACAGTAAATAGAAACGCTTCCACTGAATATAGTTAAGCAATTAGTATACATCTTGTATTTTTGACGTTTGATAAAACTATATTTTATCAAGGTAGGGGAGAATGTTCTGAAGAGAAAATTGTTTACCACTTTCGTTTTCGATAATTATGTTAGTTGTGTGTAACCGATTAGAAAATCTTGCTTCCGGCTGAAAAATAAACAAAGAAAGTTGAAATTGTTTTGAAATTTATAGTCTAAAGCACAAGCTGTCCTTTGGACTGCCTTGTATATTATTGAATTATTTTCATAGTTTAGTCATATACAAAACCATTAAACATGTGGCCATTGTAAACGGAATTAGCCGTATCTGTGCATTCTATAAACTAATAAAAACAATACATTTCAAAAAGGCAGTAAAATGGCATATGGTAAGTATTTTCAATAATAGTTGGTGCATTTAGTTTGATGTTATACTAGATGAAAACTGATGAACGGTTCGCAGAGGGATTCAATTGCTATAATATGCATATGGTTCTATTCAGAATTTAACTTTAATAAATGACATTTTCAACATGTTTTTGTTGAGTTACTTTTAAGATGCACAAAATATTCCTTAGTGGTACATACCTATGTATGTGGTGCTTTATAAATTATTGGGGGTAAGAAATCGCTCTAGTGCCTGCTGTAATTCTTCTATTAAGCATATTTAATAGTTATATAATTAACTTTTGTTTGAGTTGGTAGTTTAAATTCTATATAATGGTACGTATTTAATACAAATACGCGTGATTTAGTCCTTTCAATTTGTCCGATCTTGACGGCGCTAAAGCCAAGAAGCAATTTCATTAGTATTAACATAATGTACACTGTATTACATAAACATCTTGTATTATTTTATGTAAATCGACACAACAGAGATATACACGGATGGAATGAGTTTACAATACACACATGTATAATTTACAATTACAAATACAATGGTATTGTTCTGAAAAATGTTTATACGTAAGTAGAGTTATATTATACAAAAACTGATCAGAAATGAGTAAAGCACATTTGATGGTTATCGGGATGCATTTCGTCCCACATTTGCACTTATAAAACATCAAAAGCGGCTCCAGTTTAAACGTAATTTTTGAAACTCTATCCGATGAATGTTACATGTTGTTCCTTTGACACATAGGATGTTCATTGTACGTGCGTGAATAATATTTGCTCCTGTGTATTGGTACGTTGTGAACAGCATTCCGTCGATAATAATCTGAAATGAAGTTTACTAACTTAGTATTATTATGTTATCCCCTCCGCCAAGGAAGTTATTTTGTAGCTGCGCTTGTTTGCTAGAAACTTTACACAAACTTTTTTTGATCGAATTTGCTTGAAATTTCCTGGTAAGATTGCACATGGGCTAATAAACACATGGTTATATTTGGGTGAACGCCTGATGACAGCCTGTATCCAGTATATCATGGATTCATAGTATTGAACGATGCTGCTCAAAACATGGGAGAAAGTGGACTAAGCTGCTCGAATTGTTTCTAGTATATGTTTTTATAACTGTCATTCCAAAAAGCAAATACTGCCAATAATTGTCATATAACACGCTATTTACGACACAACTTTCGTCTAGTAAAGGTTTAATGCATTACTGGTATTTAATAACTGTTTGAAAATCGGTAACGATGTTCGAAAATGATCAAATGTTTGTGTCCAGTCCAGTGCTTGTCCCATTTCAACCACGTCTGTTCCGACTGATAAGACATTTAAAGGGGGACTGTATGATTTTTATAGGTCTCTTTCGTTACCCACTAGCAAAACACCCTTTCATGGATGTTCATGTTTTGAACATCCAAGGACTGAAAGGGAAATCCTACAATAAATTAGACACATTTGAAATTCAACAGTTATTTAGTACAAACGATATTTTGTTATTTACTGAAACTTGGGGAAATGATAGTTTGTTATATGATGTCGACAGTTTTAATTATTTTGTTTTAAATAGAAAAAACAAAACATTAGGCGCTAGGAGGGACAGCGGTGGGGTAATAGCATATGTACATGAACGTTTACTTAATTATGTTGAATGTGTGAAATGCATTGATGATGGTATAATGTGGCTTAAATTGAAAGGTAACTTATTTGGTTTACAGAATGAAGTTTTTCTCTGTTTGATATATAATGTTCCTCAAGGTACTAGTAGAGAAATCTTAAATGATGCAAATATCTTTGATTTATTAACAAATGATATGATTTATTTCGAACAGGAGTATGGTAATGATTGTAACTTTATACTATGCGGGGATTTAAATGCACGGGTGGGGATTAAGCCAGATTATGCAGAATATGAGAATAAACATATTTTAAACATGTTGCCAGATGATTATGTAATGGATGATGTAATTGAGAGAAACAGTCAAGATAAAACAGTAAATGAATATGGTAAAATATTACTAGATTTTTGTATATCGACAGGTTTAAAGATAGTAAATGGCCGCTGTGGTACAGATAAAGGCATTGGTAAATTCACATGTGTAAACTCACAAGGGTGTAGCGTTGTCGATTATGTTTTTTGCAAAGCCGATCTTCTTAAACAGTTTAAAACATTTGACATTTACGACCCTAATATTGTGTCCGATCATTGTGTTATTTCGTTTAGTTTAAGTATGTACACATTGGATAATTCTGTTGATGGCAACAATAAAGGGGATCCTGTTAAATTGTTATACAAATATAAATGGGATGATAGTAAAAAAGATTTGTATATGAATGTATTAAGCTCGGAAGAAAATACTACACATTTTGAATTTCTTTGTGAAAACATTCTTGTGGCAATTTCACATGAGGATTTAGACTTAAATGTTAAAGCTTTTACAGATATATTAGATGGGGTATGTAAGCCAATATTTAAACAAAATTTACATAGTAATTTTTGTTATAAAAATTATAATAAGGATGCTGTATACTTTGACCATGAGTGTAAAAATTTGAAGAATTCTTATTATACTTCTCTTAATTATTACAGAAATAACCCTTGCGATGAAACAAGGAGGGACCTGGTGGCAGCTAGATCAAATTATAAAAAATGCGTTAGAAATAAAAAATGTGACTATGATAAATTACAAACACATAAACTAGAATTAGCCAGAAAAAATAATGCCAAGTTATATTGGAAAATGTTAAAAGGATCGGTTATGTGCAATTCTAGTTCTTTGGCATCAGATGATTTTTTAAATTATTTTAAATCTGTAAATGATCCCGATTCTGTGTTTTTTCAACCAGATGAAGACATTTTATATTTTAATGAGAGATATCTAGGAGGAGAATTAAACATTATGTTTGAAGAATTGAATAATATCATTACCACACATGAAATAAAAAAATGTTGTAAAAAACTAAAAAATGGTAAATCGGGTGGGCCAGATAATTTTCTTAGCGAATTTTTTAAGTATGGATGTGAGATAGACATGTTCGCGACAGCTCTTTGCACGTTATTTAATAAATTTTTTGATATGGGTTACTTTCCAGAAACATGGTCAGAGGGTTATGTGGTCCCATTGCATAAGAAAGGTGATATTAATAATACGAATAACTACAGGGGTATTACTTTACTGAGTACATTAGGCAAATTATTTACGAAAGTTTTAAATGACCGTCTAACGATTTGGGCGGAAAAGTATAATGTTTACATTGAGGCTCAGGCAGGATTTAGACAAAACATGGGCACAATAGATAATATTTTTGTATTGCATAATGTAATAAGTCATTTATTAAATAAGAAAAAGAAACTGTACGTAGCATTTATAGATTTTACAAAAGCATTTGACTACATAGTTAGAGATATTATGTGGTATAAACTGATTAAATTAGGTATTAGAGGGAAAATATTAAACATAATTCGTTCAATGTATAGTATTGCTAAGTCAAGGGTAAAATATGACAATGAGGTTAGCGATAGCTTTACCTGCTTGTTAGGGGTACGTCAGGGCGAATCATTGTCTCCTTTTTTATTTGCGATGTATTTGAATGACATTGAGGAATATTTGCTGACAAATAATTATGACGGAATAAATTTAGACACTTTAAAATTATTCATAATGTTATAAACTGACGATATTGTTTTGTTTTCAGAAAGTGAAATTGGTTTACAGAAAGGGTTAGATTTGTTAAAACAATACTGTGATCGATGGAAATTAAAGGTTAATACACAAAAAACTAAAGTCATGGTTTTTTAAAAAGGAGGAAGACTAAGACGAAATTTGAGATTCCTATATGATAACAACGTTTTAGAAATTGTTGATAAATTTACATATTTGGGGTTTGTCTTTTCCTCAGGGGGCTCATTTTCCAAAACGTTTGATAGTCTGTGTGGACAATCTTTGAAAGCTATTTTTAAATTAAGACAATATTTGTCGAAATTTTATAACATCACAATACAACACAGGTTAGAAATGTTTGATAAATTAATTTACCCTGTTTTAAGTTATGGCTCCGAAATATGGGGATTACAGAGCAATATAAAGATAGAGCGAATACATTTAAATTATTGCAAAGAATTATTAGGAGTCCGAAGGCAAACACAGAATAATTTTATATATGGAGAACTCGGTAGAACATCTTTATCTGTCAGACATAGCATTAATGTAATTAGATATTGGTTAAAGATAGTAAACACACGTGATATAAAATATGTAAAGCTTGTTTATGATATTATGTCCCGGGAATTAGAAACATACCCCAATAACAGATCTTGGGTCTACATGGTTAAAAGCCTATTAGGTAATTGTGGTTTTAACGATGTGTGGCTGAATCAAGGGGTAGGGGATGTAGACATATTTTTGAAAATTTTTAAAATAAGAGTTACAGATATGTTTATACAAAATTGGAAAACCGAATTGAGTGAATCAACTAGAGCAAAAACATACATATTAATATCCGATTTTAAATTTCAATTCTATTTAAGTGATGTAAATATTCTAAAGTATAGAATGGCACTCTCTAGATTAAGAGTCTCTGCACATAGACTTAAAGTTGAAACGGGTAGATGGCAAAAACCAATAGCTATTCCTTATGAAGAAAGAAAATGTCCTTTATGCAATGTTTTAGAAGATGAATACCACTTTGTTATGGAATGCACATTATATACTGATGTAAGAAAAGCTTACTTAAAACCATTTTATTACGTAAGACCAAATATGTTAAAGTTTATAGATTTACTGACCTCTCAAAATAGTAATATTGTTAAAAATTTAGCTATGTTTATTTATAAAGCATGGGAAATAAGAAATACTTATAATACATATTACGATTAGGATAGGATTTTTGGTATATATTTATGCATATGTATGTATACAAATACATACCACCTCTCGCTGTATATTGTCTTATCTAAAATACCCAATATTTTAAAATGTACCGATTTAATTTTGATGTTTATCCTTTGAATGACCAGTGACTTTGTTTTATGTATATTGTATTGACATTTCATGTATACTCATGGGCTTATTGCCTACTGTATTATCTAATAAACTAAACTATAACATAAAACAACATCAGCATCGACAAAAACTATTTCCTTTATCGAAAAAGGAAAATAAGTATTTTCTGTCGATACAGACCCGTTTATCATTGTAAAGCAACGGCTGCGTTTGGTTTTAAATTAAGGATTGAATTTAATTTTGGTTGCGTTCATGCGATTATGAACGCAATGGTCAAACTGGCAAATCCATGATCCTTATATTTACACTATATTTGGGATGATTTACATTATATTTGGGATCATTTCATAGCATTCCTTTATATTGTTTTTGTTTAACATGCATTGTATTGCCATTCTAAGAGAAATATCACGCACAGCAGTTTTCTTATTGGAACAGCGAAGTACCGCCCCTTGTAACCGAACTACACAAAATAGAATGCAAACTACGATTAATAAAATAGTTCCATACAAAAATGTCATTTTCTCCTTATTTAAAATTCAATTTGCTGCGACAAATGAAATTTAATGTAAACATTATAAGTCATAACATTTGTATTTTCCTTGCATAAATCATATCGCTACAAAACTAAAATAGTAACTTAAACAGATGAAAAAATACCTGTGAATTCAAGAAGAACTGCTATTTCGCCCGATATAGCCAACAAGCACCAAACATTATTAATGCTTTAGAAAGTTTAGTATAAAATAAGAGGTCCTTTGTTAGTAAGACTACAGTAAATCCACATCACGAATACTTCTACTGTATATCACAGTTGAGTTCAAACACTTTAAAATAACACAATTCCTAGGCTGAGAGTTTATCATACCCTGGATAATCCTGTTCCATACAACAGATGGAGATTAAAGACGTTCGCAACAAAAAGAAAATAAGTGGGTTAATTTATCCTTTTGCTTCATTTTTTCTTTATTGTAAATAGGTTACAATATACTAATTTCATCTATAATGTCCATTCAAAATAAATATTTTTAATAGTAAAAGTTCATAAAGCATATATAATAATCAAAAACACACTATGCAATTAATTTCCAAACAAATTTAGTTCAGAAATGATCCATTAAATATCTTCATTCTATTAATACGTTGTTTATGTATGTTAAATCGAAACAGGAAAAAGGCTACACAGGTACCCTATATGAAATCCAATATTCCCCAAACAAGTTCGGTGAGCCCTTCTTTTTATTAATGTTTTGGTGTAAATATGCATTGGTGCATGTCTGTGCGAAATTTTAAGAAAATCTGTCGTTTGGAACAAAATATGCATTTGATAAAAATGAAGTTTCAGAAACCAATATTAGTTCCCATTTGACACACTTAAATGTCCAGTCAAATTCATTATTTAGGCAGTACATGTAGGTAAAACGTTTTTATTATCAACATACACATGTATATTGCCACACAAAGCATGTGCAAACATATTGTAAGAACCATAACCTTGTTTGAAAAATAACTATCCTATATACTTAAAACATTGATAAAAATCCAAACTGAAAAAGGGGCTCCGACAGGTACCGTATTCAAAACCCAATATTTCCGGAACAAGGCCGGTGACCCCTATTTTTCAAGACTTGTAGTTTCAGTATACAATGACGCATGTATGTGTGATCTTTTAACAAAGTCTATCGCTTGGAACAAAATATATTCGTATATTTGATAAATTATTGATGTTTTGCATTTTTCTCGCCGAGTGAAATCTCAAAATGCATTTTTTTCATGTTAAACAAATCATCATTATTATATGTGATATAAATACACAATAAATTAGACGATATACATACATCTAGCAAATAGACACATCAATGTGAAATCAAATCCATTTTAAAGCTACGTTCGTGAACCGAGGTTACGTCATGAAGATTGTCTGTGGTCACTTCTAAGAAAAGGAGATCAAATGTTTACTTAAAATACCATCACATGTACATATTACATGGTAGTGAAATGAAAGCGCTTTGTTTAATAATAACACTTGTAGACCATGCATGATAGAATCCTATCCAGCAAAAGTGGAAAAATGTCAAATTGATTTTTGTAGAAGTAGAACTGGAACAAAATGTTCATGTGTATTAATTATAAAAAAATATTTAATCAGACGTTAACAATCAATGCAAAAAGCGTAACATTTAACAGTATAAGACATCTTAGTTCATGTCGAAATATAATTTGCAAAAAATAGGACACACATATATTATTACGCCGGTGATAAGGCATTGCGTTCATACGATTATGAATGCATTCCCTATTAAAATGCCTATGACATGTAAATATTTAGAAAGTAAGAACTGTGCATGCGCCCACTATCGATCAAACTCGTCTAGATGCTATGTATACATGTATATAATAGCTCGCTGCGCAGCGAAGTATTATTTTAGTTTTAAATTGCTCTCTAAATACGCATTTCTAAACATGAATTATTATCAACATATATTACAATATAATTTAAAAAATATACTGACATCATTAGACTCGATGAATGATTTACACTATAATTGCCGTACAAAATCGTACAGTCTATTTTCAAAGACTTTACAATGTAACATTTATTTAATTTCTATAAATGTTTATCGCATGTTTGCTTGGACATTCAAATACTTTACAATGTAGGATTTACTGTGTCAATGTTTATCGCATTCAATCTACATATTGTTTGGAGTTTAATTCTGAGCAACTCAACCTTTGCTTGACCCGTTTCATCCACGTCTGTTTGGACACTGAATGGTTTTATAATATGTTCTTTTAAAGAACTACTCCAAACGCCATTCACAAGAGAGCTTACGGCCGCTGTCTGGTTGTAGCAGCTTCCCTGGTTACAAAGGCTAACATGCACGGCAATATAATTCGTGCCCACGCCAAAACTGATATAGCACTGGAAAATATGTTGAACATACAAATGAGGTCAATCTACTTTGATAAAAGGTGTCAGTTGCATACAACAATTACCGTAATTTATCTATATGTTGGGATACTTTAAATGCTGGAACACCCTTCAAATCCGACAGGATAATACTTATTTTTTGTGACTCTTAGTTTTTGGGACACTTTGAACATTTGAATTTTTATTTTTCTGAAATTACGGACACTGTTTTCCAAATCGGCAAATTATGGTCAATTTCCTTTAAATCTTCAATTAAAAGTCGCCATCTCACTGTTAATATATTTACCTGCACCGATAAATTGCCATGTATTAGCAAACTGTCAAAGCTGTGAATGCGCATGTGAATATTCCTCATATCCGTATTTCATGACAACTAACCCCTCAGGGTTGCGACTTGTCGGCGCTTCATAAATTACTCCTTGGAGCAAAGATACATATCCACGGTGTTTTGCTTGCTTAATACGGATTGATATCCAAACACATACCGCAGTTGAACCTTACGAATAAGGGCGTTGTAACTCAATTGATTATTCTAAATATTGGGACAAATACAGGAGGAATTATTATTTCCGCTTCTAAAAATTCGGACAGCAAAAATTTAATTACTTTTAAATGTCCGAACATACAGAGTAATTACGGGATGTAGCAGACATGTTTAACAGTAAGTGAAATGTTGCTCATTGGAGTAAGAGATAAAATATAATTGGCGTAATAAATAAATAGTATGTTTAAAATTCGTTTATTAATTTGTTTTAAGCAAAAACAAATAAGGCGTCCAGAAAGTGTATTCATTGAGCAATACTATCGAAGACATTCTGAGGCAATCAATTGAACGTCTAATTAAATATTGTAGACGTTAGCTGTAATATAATAAGACACTAATTATAGTGTGTGTTGTGTGATATACCGCTGTGTTCCGGGTGTCATAGTTACGGTCACTCTGGTCGCAGACATTTTCATCGGAAGTTGGAACCAATATTCACCTTGTTTCTGAAAAAGACGTGCAAAATCCTAACATAACTAATACTACCTACTTAATGAACCTTGTTTTGTGCATACCATTAAAAACATAGTATCTAGTTGAACAAACTCACAATGAATTTATTCATATTCTTTTGGGTGCATTGTCTTGTACTGCTTGCTTCTGTGCCTATATAAAATAGCGGGCAGTCAGTTTTAAGAAGAAAATAATACTCGGCAACGTATTGGTAAACAAATTACTTGGATTTTAAATGAACAAGCCATACAATACATAACTTGCGAATGTAGCTGGAGTTTCATTAATATTATGTTCATCATTGATTGTAAAACCCATTGTGATTGAACATCATTTTTGTCCACGATGAACAGTAATGGTATTGAGTATTATTATACCTCACTTCGTTTTCACATTGTAAAATCCCATATACCCATCCCTGCATAATTTTAATATGTCATGGCTTTGGAAAGTAATATACACCGAGCGGGGTATAGTTTTTAATATACCCCGCACGTGACTAAAATATACCCCGCGCGTGGGCCTAAAAACAGCAATTCGGGTTTTACGAGAAATCCGTATTAGCTAATGATCAGTAGGCGCCGTTTAAAATGTATTTAAAGAAAATAACTCTTCTCGGGGTGGAATATTTACTATACCCGTCAACTGCCTATATAATATACATTTGCGATATCAAATGCCAGGAATCTGTACATGGCTTAGCAGGGTCATATAAAATGGAATATCAAGAATATAATTGATTTAGTTTTACTAAAATAATACTCTAATTTACGTGTAAACTGAGTTCAACTGCAAAAGCTCTTGGATGAAAAATGACGTTCACAATTACAACAATCTTTTATAGAGCAAGTACATGAACTGCAAAAGCTCTTGGATGAAAAATGACGTTCACAATTAAAACAGTCTTTAGAGAGCAAGTACATGAACTGCAAAAGCTCTTGGATGAAAAAAGACGTTCACAATTAAAACAGTCTTTAGAGAGCAAGTACATGAACTGCAAAAGCTCTTGGATGAAAAAAGACGTTCACAATTAAAACAATCTTTAGAGAGCAAATACATGAACTGCAAACAATAAAATCAACGATACTTTGCATAGGACAAATTTATAATTATTAGTGTATTATTAGTTTCTTGACATACAATAAAAACTTAATCGTTACCTCTTACTCTTTCCCGATCCCCAATACATTAATGGCTTCTTTATTGAAAACAGAATGGCCGTTTGGAATGTCGACATAGGGCGACATGGAGCGAAGAACATATGAAATATTTATTGCTAACCGCCGTGATTTCCTTTTTAAGAACAGTGTATAACGTAAAATGATAATTTATTATTGATGGTTTTGAAATCGCTGCGTTTATGTTGTATGCTATTCAAAGTGTGACTCCGCAAGATCATTTCTGATATCGCATGATAATAAGGCTCTGGTTCTCGAATGTATCTAGTGAGGGCGATGGGGAACTGGACACACTGTATGACAGGGGACAAATACAAATGAGGCGCGTCATGGGAAAACCGGGCTTAATGCATGTGCGTAAAGTGTCGTCCCGGATTAGCCTGTGCAGTCCGCACAGGCTAATCCAGGACGGCACTTTTCGCCTAAAGTGAATTTATGTTTAGAAGAGACTTTCTTGAAACAGAAAATGCCATAAAAGCGGAAAGTGCCGTCCCGGATTAGTCTGTGCGGACTGCACAGGCTAATCCGGGACGACACTGTACGCACATGCATTAAGACCAGTTTTCTCACGACGAGCCACAAATGATGTTAGAGCTTATAATTATAAATATAAAGTTATGTTACATACGCATAATACGCTACTTTTATGTTATCACAAAATTATTTTGACTGAAGAGCCGACAACACAAATACACCTACTTGCCCTGACTCGCCTTATGTTGTAGATGACCCAACACGAAGTAAAATGTGTATGTGGGTTGGTTGCTATTTGTTTTTAAGTTATCTTGTCACTTTCATCTGGTTACTTTGAATACATTTGATTATAAAACGTACATATAAACTTTCATAAATATGTGAACCTATAAGAATAACGCGATTACAACAGTCTAGCCGTATTAGAAACACATCGCGTATTTACTGCTATAGGAATTATGAAAAAAACATGGAATAATGATTTATATTTGATTTAAACAATCGGGTATAGTACATTTTAAAGAGATTTTGCTGAGAAAAAGTGGGTGGTGGAAGAAAATAAAATCGCGTTTTGTACATGTTGGATTGTTTCCGAGAATCCATTTGCATTTTAAGTAAATGCACTACACCAAAGTTTAACTGATCGAAACATGCAGCTAAACGGTTACAAAACACTGTTATATCTGTTCTCGATTAAGCGATTGCCAAAATTCAAAGTCGAAAAGTTATCGGCCCTTCACTACTAGTTTTTCAACTTATGATTGGACCAGATTTAAATGTATGTAACCTTTACAACTGGTCTCAATGACTTATTTGAATGAACGTATATTTATGCTATATATACAATTACATAATTTAAAGATACCATGTCTACAAAAATGTCCCCAAATAAGCAACTGCAGTAAACAAATCTATACATTTTAGATTTATTTGTTATACTTAAAGTATATTAAAATAAAATAATGGTAAATAATGAATATATAACGGAAAAAGTGAATATATATCGAAAAAAAAAAGTAAGCATGGCGCAGATATTAACTGTCAATTGTCATTTGTTCTTACGACTCCGTTGTCCTGATTTTAGTATTTATAATTTAGTATAATCAGTATGTAAGTATTCAAAAAATCAATGCTTTTGAACAACTATATATGTGGTAATCAATTTAAAGGACAACGAAATGTCAACGAAAAGGGTCCCCAAGGGGCTACACTACAGTAAACATTCGAAAGGACAACGAAATGTCAACGAAAAGGGTCCCAAAGGGGCTACACTACAGTAAACATTCTGAACATTTATTATTAATATTGGCATATAATACAAGTTTACATAATGTACGTATGATGGAAAAAGAGTTTATGCATTCTGAGGGAAAAACTCATCATATAATTTAGGTGGTTTTTTTTGGGGGGGGCCTTTTCTTGATTACACTCTGACATCAGAATTGTGAGTATCTTATATAACTATATTATTCTCATTCATTTTCACAAGTCAAAAAGGCGCAGTTGGTTACAGCGCTGTCTACTGTCATTTGTTCTAAGGATTCCGTCGTTGTGAGTTTGATACCCGCTCGGGGTTTTCTTTTTGCAAGTGTTTTTTTCTATTAGTTAAATAAAATAATCTTATAATGTAACAAATATTGTGTATGCCTTTGTATTGCTCAATTTTAGAACATAATAACATTAAAATTGCTAAAGGAGATCACATTTTCGTTGACATAGTCCCTTTAATACGCACTGTCAGTAGAGCAAGTGATAATGAATCTGCACTATATCATGTAACAGCACATACAATATTTAACATTGCCATTTTGCATAGCAAGCGTGTTCAGGGAATTGAGATGTATTGTGAGGGCTTACACGCGCCAGCACATCTCATTAAATAGTCTTTAAGAATAACGTTTCGTAGCTTAATGTGATACTTTATTCCAGGTGGAAACAATTTCTTGTTACGTTATTTCGTTTCAAGGATTAGTTCAGAGAATCTCATTATGATTATAGGCATCAATAATTAATTGGACGAAAGAGCTCAAATGTTAAATCACGACCATAAAAAGACAACATGCCTGCCCTGGGACTCGAAACTACTGCCCTGGTGACACACATTTGTCACGCTTACGACTCGGTTAGGTGATATAATGTTCTGTTATTATAAGCCATTATTAATAACTTGATTTCAGATGTTTTGAAGAAACTACTCCCTTGAGGCCCCTTTCGTTGACATTGTCCCTTTAGGTATATAGTTGTTTTATCGGCAATAGCCAATCGGAACACACTTTTTATGAAAGGGACATGCATGCATGTATCAAAGAAATTGTTTGAATTGGTAGCTTGATATACTTGACGACTATTTGCGTTCCGATTTTTTATCGAAATTGATAGTATTTATTATGTTTTTATGTTAAAGAATAGTCGCAGTAAGTACAACAATGGATCCTTATAAAAACGCTGTATGGTGTTTAACATATAATTGTCAATTTTCTTAAATGTTCAGTGTATAAAATGTTTTAGACAAGGATGTCCATTTTTGCTCAACCTTTTCGATATATGTGTATAAAACACTGATTTAAACTGATTTAAATCGACTAGAAAACTATGTAAATGTAAACAACGTAAGATAAGTGTTACTGTTTCTGTTTTTCTGTGTCCGTATGTGCATTTTAGTGTTTTTAACAAGGCATTTAGGAATGGCGCTATGAAGTACCTTTCTAAAGCGTCTAAATGGTCTCCAAACCGTATGCCTATTTTGACAACAGGTGCTAAAAATTTGTTTTCGGCTTCAACACCAAAGGTGTTTTGATTGAAACAAGTTAAAGACGTTCGAAACAATTTCTTTCATTTCTTTTTCCAACGATAGATTTTCTTACATGCGTCAATGCATCCTTACATTTAAACAGTTTTAACAAATATGGGTCACCAGCCTTGTTCCGGAATCAACAAGTTTACAGCATGCTAATTTGGTCTCATACATTACGTAGAGAGCACAGCATTCGACTGGTTAACCTCAGCACCATTCTTCATCTGTTCTTGACGAGAGACGGCTTGTTTCCGTACCAAGATGGCTCCCGCACTCGCAGCGTTCATCCAAATTCTGCTTGTTGTTGCTGAAATTGAGTGTTCATCACAAAGAAACTATTCGTTGAAAAAAGATGTAACAGAAGAGAAACTGTGTGCGACAGAAGATCGCATTTTTTCAAACTACGAAATGTGCTGGCATGCGTCGACCACTGCAGCCAACAAAGTGGATGTTTTGCTGTCGAGTATTCAGCAAGCGTTGGTACATGCACAGGCTGCAGAAAATCTTTCACTAAAACATGTACAAACATGACGAGTGCTACAGCCCACGCGTATTACACCAAAGGTAAATTATTTTGCAATTATTCCAGAGTAAGTGTGTGGTATTGTCAAATGTCGTTATATTACGCAATACCCCAGTAGAAAAGACGCATGATAATTAATAACCAAATTTAAAATACGTGTATATAACATAACAATAATATGCTATGGAAAGATCTAGAATAAAAAAAAGGTACAGGGTGCTGCTGAGCAGGGTGGGAAGCAAGACCAGTTCTTTGGCATTTCCTAATGATTGGTAAATCCATCGTATTTATCAGGTAACTGCTTCTAAATATGGGTTTTAAACATAGCCTATTTAAATGCAATTCAGTATGTTTTAAAATATTTTACAATTTAAAAGATATTCAGCATTTCTATGTTGACCAGACCAGAGGCGCAGCAGGGGGGGGGGACCCATAACGAGCAAGGAGCAGCACCCTGCTATTTTAATCTGGATCTGTCCCTATTATTAATTATAAAGCACCACCTGCCTTGTTGCTAACGAAATAGGGGATGTTTTATTTGCAGTGTATGATACTGTCTGGCGCACGTATAAATGGTTCATCATATTTTGTTGATTCAACACAAAAGGTGACATTTGATGAAGCAACTATATGTACTACATGTATTACATGGACAATTAATTCTGTGTTGGCATTTGTTATAACACTCAGTTCTGTAAAATAATTTATTTTTAAAGTGATTTTATCAGACATGTGCATTGCGCTAAACATAAGACTGCATTTGCAAGGGACAATTTTTTCTTTGGTACTTTAATATGATAACAGTAGTTTCTTAAATATGAGCGTCTACTAAATATGTCATTAACATTCGCACATTTCCCATTACACTCCAAATGCAACATGCATTCAAATATTTTATCCCATCATCACGCCTGCATTGATGAAATAACACCCTGTGGAATAAACTTAGCTGTATTCCACCTTGTTGAATTCAGCAAACACGTGACGTCATTTGATGTTTTTTCGTGTTATTTAGCGATTTTCTATCGTTTATTTTCAAAAAAGACAGAAAGTTATGGGATAAATAGAATACCAGGGCTGGTATTTATAAAAAATCTTAGTCGAAAATTAAGAAAAATCTTAAAATTATCAAATTTAATTATTGGATTGTCTGACAAAGTAATGTATTTCTGGAAGATTTTGACACATAATTTGCAATAAAATTCATAGTGTATTAATATCTAGCATTAGTCATGCAAATGTTCCAAAGCATAGTGTTTTAAACACAAATTCTAATTTTGACTAATGTTCAACTTTAGTTAAGAGTGGCTTAAGAATCTTTTTAAATATGGGCTCAGGTAAGTGATGAATACAGATACGTTTATTTGCTCGGCACGAAAACCAGAACCACTCGCCAAGGCTCGTAGTGTAGGTTTTCTAGCCTCGCTAAATAAACATATCTGCATTCAACACTAACCTAGTATTCTCTATATTCATTCTTGCAGAACTTCTGTCGTAGTCTTGATGGCCATCTTGTTGCTCCGATGAACGAACAAGAAAATACGCTTATCAAAGAAATATTGTCATCAACGATTAACTCATGTCATGTATATAGGTTTTAGAGATTGTTCAAAGCACGTTATTTAGAAGTTTGGAAATGAAATTTGATTGTGTATTCATTTTTTAATATATTATACCGTTCCGAAACAACGTGTTTAGTGTTTAGCCTAACTTTAACATTAATGTTTAATATCGATGTCATATATGAATGAATAAATATAACTTAAGTTTGTAGCAAACATGGTCAATTCAAAGCAAAGCAAAATATACAAGACCAACTTTGTTCGACAGTCGGTCGTTAATATTACTTTCTGCAATGTTTTCATGTGTACACATAGTTTTCTTTCAAATGTGTTTATCTGGTACTCAACACTAACGTATATTGAAATTGAGAGAAAGTTCAAACGACATATACCTAAATAGTTCTAGATTCATACATAATTTTAAAAGTTTGTTTCCTTAAGTGAACGATGCTTTATTCATTTGAAATAAATATCGAGGAATAAACTCCACCTTAAAAATCGCCGCATTTGATTGGGTAATGAAATCGATTTGGGCGGGATTGCACTGTCAATTACACTTTTTTATGTGAGACCACATCGAACGATACTGCGTTCGTTTATAGACATTCAACTAAAGATTGAAGATCAAGGGTTTACGGGTGGTCGCTTTGATAATTAAGGCATGTCAGCGATATTAAGCATGTCAACAAATGACCAACTGCTTCAAAGCCTTGTCGAAACAGGTCTAAGGGAAACCCTAACTTGCTGCAAACTGTCTTTTTGTGTCGCCTGAAAAGGCGACATATAGGGGTAATTTTTGGCTACGTCGGCGTTGGCGGCGGTAGCGGCGTCCCCTTCAGTTTGCGCAGACAATAACTTGGGACGTTATTGTGCTATAATTATGAAACTTTATGGAAGAACGTGTTAGTAGACATAAAAGGAAGGTTAAGTTAGATTTTTGGCATAATTGCTCTTATCGTATTTGAGTTATACTCCTTTAAAAAAAATATATAACAAGGTTTGTGCAGACAGTTTTTGTTCAATCGTTATGCAACTTTATGGAAGTGTTAGTAGGCATAAAAAGAAGGTTAAGTTTGATTGCCTGCATAATTGCTCTTATCGTACTTGAGTAATGTCCATTTCTTTAAAACATAGTTCAATAAAGGATTGTGCAATCAATATCTTCAGAGTCTTTTGTTAAATCAAAACTTTACGAAAATGTTAGAAAATATAAAAAGAAGGTAAAGTTTAGTTTTCAGCATAATTGCTCTTTTTGTACATGCGTTATGCCCCGGCAGGTGACACATCCGACTCGCGGCGTTCTAGTTTATAGATACATGTCGACAATATTACAGCTAAGGCGTATATTGTTTTTACACAGGCAGCTCTGGGTTTTGGATCGGTATCCATGACCCACTGGACGAGAACAAATGGGCCGTCGCTGATACAGATCAGCTGTTGATCTACACGAACTGGACTCCTGGGCAGCCGAAACGTGGGAAGATGTGCGCAGTGTTCTGTAAAGGTTCCAGTTATCGATGGGGAGACCTTCCTTGCAGTTGCAAGGAATGCATTGTTTGTAGAAAATAAACATGAAATATTGCTTGAAATATTCGTGCTTTGGAAATATCGATATGTTTCGATTGCAGTTTAGTGCAATATAAAACGACTTTTACTGTCACTGACTTAAATATTATACTAAAAGTGAGAGCTCTTTTACACTCTACTCATGTTATGAATATTTCTCCTGCGGTAGGTTTTTTTTTTTTGTATTTGCATTGCGTATTGTTAACTGTTACTTAATATATATTTGAAATTTCAAGAATGAAAACATATTGAACAAAACTATTACTGACATACACTGTACCAATTCGTTACAATGTTATATTAGTTATTATGCAATTGTTATCAAAATGGAAGTTGGAAACTCTATGTATAATACTCATAAAGTTTTCCTTTGAAGGCATGCAATACACTTAATTAACTATACGACTTTTGACGTTTTCTTGTGTATTGTTATAGATAAAACTAGTAAACAAAATTTCCATTCATTGCATACCCCAAACTAAACTGAATATGTTTTAAAGGCGGCAACATCATTACAAATGTATAAACAACACTATGTATTAACAGTGGAACATAATTAAGGTTAATTAATGTACATATAATGTGAAAAGAGTTCACACGTTATGAGTTTATTGTTATATAATTTGTTTGCGTTTTAAACTTCACGACGTTATCTTGTATTTGGCGCGCCTTGGGATTTGTATGTGTTTGCGTTTTAAAATTCATGTCGTTATCTTGTATTTGGCTCGCCTTGGAATAACTCTTGTATTTGTTATCTTGTATTTGGCGCGCCTTGGAATTTGTATTTGTTTGCGTTTTAAAATTTATGTAGTTATCTTGTATTTGGCCAGCCTTGGGATAACTCTTGAGAATCGATATGGTTGAACGGTTTTTAAGGTCATCAAGTAAATATTGTGTTGTATGGTGAACCTATACTGATTTAAACAATTGTTTTACATCTGATTCACGTTTATAAAACTATCGTGATTTTCAATTTCTGTTTGCCGGAATAAAATCTAAAAGAATTAAAATATAGATTACTACATTATATTTTATTCATTTTTATAAATAAGTTGTTATAATATACATATACAACAAAGCTAAGTACTCTGGGTTTTTACACCCATCATAACGTCTTCTAACTGTATTGCATGACGATGATTTGAATATTGAACTAGTTGATGCTATGTCTTTAAATCTGATTTATCAAAAAGAGATGTAGTTGATTATTATTTCGCTTTCTGTTTATCGTGCCACAGAAAGTTTCAATTCTGCTACTCTGGTTTACATCCAACCATTGAGTAAATAAATTGTAATTAAACTAAAATATTATTCTCTTTTGTGATTGTTAAATTTGAATTGCGATGCTGTATTTACATTTAAATGTATTATGACTAATTGTGGGTCAAATGTGAGGACCAGGCGCCCGTTAATCGGTTCAAACCCCCAATGCTTGGCATTGACCGTTCCAAGACGGTGAACCCAGATTTATTCATATATGTGTTTTGAGTTTGGTACATGATTGCGTTTTAAGCTGTGTTGTTTTAGCAATGGGGCACGTGCCTTAAATAAAATAGTAATGTGCAGGTCTCAAGAGTTCTCACCTTCTGATGCAGCATGTGTGTTTCGCCCTACTTGTTCTGTAGAATTATTTCATGTTTTATGTGTTTTTGTATTAGGTATTATAAGTGGTATCACAGCTTTGAAATAAAATGCACAATCAATATTATACTGTGTCTTCTATTTAACTGATATATCTTACGAGGATGTTTATCGCATGCCTACCGTGACGTTACAGACGTGTTCCTACTCATAATTCCCCAAACCCATTATTACATTGTACAAAACGATGTTGATAGTAATACATGTTCGGTGTATACATTGACTGCATGTACATGAGTAATTAAATAAATACAAACGTAAATAGACGTAAAGGACTAAAATAAATGGTATACGTCATAGGTCTACTTCACAAAGACTTGTATACCAAACGCAATACAGGTATTGTTACTGGCGGCGGCAACTCACTTCAACTTATTAAAATCCTTAAAAGGTAGCATGTCTTGTGTTACGTATGCAACATGCAAATATAATTTGAAATAGTTAGAAATAACCCATTATACTGCTTTTTATTAATTGACTTTATAATATTGAACAAGAATCTGGTCAGTTTGTTCGCTTGATACGATGAAAACCTCGCCAGTAAATTTCAAAACTCGGCAAATACGGAAAAAAAACTCGGCCAATATAGAAAAAATGCGGCCAATACGAGATTCAGCCAATCAGGAGTAGCTCGGCCTTATACGAGATGGGAAGTGTTTTTTTTAACGCCATTTTGAAAACGCTTAGCATAATTAACTTTGCGCTTGTATTTCATACTAAGTTTCTAGACGTAGCACTCCCACAAAATAAAGTGAGCAAGGGCAACATTCGTACTTATTAATGTATTGGACCAAATCTACCGAGTGACGAATAATGAAATCCAGACGACATCGACCACGAAAACACACATTTACTTTCCTTGACGTATTTTAAATTTTAGCGTGTGTTTATTGAAAATGGTGAATTTATTTGTTAATATTTGGATTTAAAATGGATTGGATGGCTGGATCCACCACAGAAAGGGAAGGGAATCGGCAAGTTAGCTGAGCGTTTGCTCTGTCAACTCGCAAACAGCATCTTCACACTTACAAGAGAGGATACAGCTGAAAAGAGGCTGATGGAAGGCTAAACAGTAAACGTAAGGAATTTGAAAATGTTCTTAGTAACTAAGTAAGTTAGTAAATTATTCATTTTATTTCACATCTAGTCGTCTTCTTTAACTTTTCAAGAATGGCTTAAGCATACGCTGCAGCATACTTGGACTTTTAAAGAATATTCTTTAAAAAAAATGCTTTGGTGAATTAGACTTGAGTATATTTCTGGAGTCCGAGTCTATTCTTTATTCTTAAGTCTAAGAATGGTTAAATAATATGTTGGTGAATACTGACAGGTTTGCCAAGTCTCGGTCGGATATCTGCATATTAATTAGTGGTGTTGAACCTTTTGCGACTTTTATGATAAAACAATCATTTATTGTATATACTGTTTGGTTGTTTTTTCACAATACGTAGTTAAAAGAATAAACACTTAGTTAATAAATTATGCTGGCGTTGTTACATTTATATTGCCTAACGAAACAATATTTATGATATATCTAACTTGTACTATTAAAACTGAAAGATGCTGCATACTACTTCTGTTTAGATATATCGAAACAATAGTTTTGATACTATTAAAACCGAAATATGCTGCATAATATTACAAACTTAATCAATAAAATTGTCATTAATTAGTTGAATTCATATTGGCCTTGTTATTGGGCTTCAGAAAGCCGTATTAGCTTTCGGCCTACGGCCTCAGGCCAATGCGGCTGTCTTCAGCCCAATAACAAGGCAAATATGAATTCAACTAATTAATAACATTATATTGCATGGCATAGTCCTACCAAACTGAGTATAAATTCACGCGCTAATAGAGTTCAAGAAAGTCAGGTTTATGTGTCCGAGCTAAAATAATCAGTTTTAATAGTCAATGTTACATAACATACATTAAGATGTTACGGAACACACAAGAAATTACAAACGAATAGCACCATTCATTTTTTGTACCTTGTAATACATACACACGTACATTTACTCGTACTTGAGTTTGTTAAAAAGCTTAGCTCAAAGTACAGTACATGAGGAAGAAATACATTGCCATTGTCAACATTGGATTAAGAAGTCACATGTGAGGCATGTCGTGGGAAAACCGGGCTTAATGCATGTGCGTTAGTGTCGACCCGGATCTGCCTGTGTAATCCACACAGGCTGATCCGGGACGGCACTTTACGAATACAGTGAATTTATCTTTAAACGAGACTTCGTTGAAACAGAAAATCTATAAAAGCGGAAAGTTTCGTCCTAGATTAGCCTGTGCAGACTGCACAGGCCGATCCGGGACGACTCTTTAGGCACATGCATTAAGCCCGGTTTTCCCACGACACGCCACATTTAAAATCAATTTTAGAGAAGGTAGTAGACACACGTGTTGAACAGCATTGGACATTAAACAACCTTCACGAGAAACATCAATCGGCACATAAATAATTTCACTCTACCGAGACTGCTTTACTCAAAGTCCAGAGTGACATTCTCCAGTCTTTAGACCACAATAAGGCTACTATCCTGGTGTTACTGGACCTGTCTGCTGCCTTTGATACCATTGATCATGGCACGCTGCTCCATCGCCTAGAACATGACTTTGGAATAGCGGGTAAGCCACTTGCCTGGATGACATCCTATCTAAGTGATCGTTATCAAACTGTGTGCATTGATGGCGAACTTTCTAATCCAGTGCTCATGAAATACAGTGTACCGCAGGGATCGGTGTTAGGGCCTAAAAGCTACATCATGTACACCAAACCAGTAGGTGCAATCTGTAGAAACCATGAACTCATTCATCATTTCTATGCGGACGATTCCCAGCTATACCTATCATTTGAACCTGTAGATGTTATTTCACAAGTTGAAGTTATACAGCGCGTAGAAGCCTGTCTCAATGATATTGTCTCCTGGATGCACCACAATATGCTAAAACTTAATGCAGACAAAACGGAACTTATACTGTTCAACTCAAAGCGCAATGCGGAGCATATATCGGAAGTGACTATTAAAGTGGGAGATTCGGAGATAAAATCATCTTAATGCGTTCGAAATCTGGGGGCCTTTCTCGATTCCAAGATGGACATGGACCAACATGTGAATTATGTGTGCAGGTCTTGTTATGCCCAGTTGCGACAAATAGGTCATATAAGAGAATATCTTACAATCAATGCAACCAAAAATCTTGTTAACTCCCTTGTAACATCCAGACTTGACTACTGTAATGCCTTGCTTAGTGGTCTACCTAAGACAACATTAAACAAACTACAAACGGTCCCAAATACTACAGCCCGTATCATCACGAGGACTTCTCGTTTCAACCACATTACACCTGTGTTAAAGGAGCTTCACTGGCTCCCAGTACAACGCCGGATGGAATTTAAAATACTGACGAACACTTATAAAGCCTTAAACGACCAGTCTCCATGCTATGTCAAAGACATGTTAAAGGTGTATAAACCACAGCGTGTCTTACGCTCTCCAAGTGACTTTCTGACTCTCGTCGTTCCAAGATCCCGTACAGTCGCATACCGTGATCGTAGCTTTGCAACAACAGCTCCTAAGTTGTGGAATGCGCTTCCAATGGGAATCCGGAACTCCGATACTCTTGACGCTTTTAAAAGATCTCTGAAAACCCATTTCTTTTTAAAGATATATTGTTCCTGATGTTGATTTTAAAATGGAAGATTACCTGTGTAATATCTTATTGTGACAGTTTGTTTCCCTCTTTTATTTGATTTTATAAGGCATATGAATTTTAGCTTTAGTCCTCATGATAATAATATGTCTTATTTTTTCCTTTTCTTTAAATTAAATTTAATTGTTGTTTTATCTTTTAACACTTTATATTTCAATGTTGATACATATATTGTTCCTTTTAGGTGTGTATATGTTTGTTTTTTTGTTTTTTTTACTTGTAAAGCACTTTTGAACGTATTTTATATATGAAAAGAGTGCTATATAAATTTTGTATAATAATAATAATAATAATAATAATAATAATAATAACATACGTACGTTTGTAAACAAATGGATTTTCCCCACGGTATCTGCATCGAGTTTGATTATGGCTTGCTGCATGGTGGAGAATTATAAGTTACAATACAAATTAAATGGATAATGATCGAGCTGCCTTTTTTATCAATGATTTGTACAATTTGAATCAGCTTTTTTCTTGGAATATTGATACTATGGTATGTTTTTAAGTCGCATAAAGTACATCGTATCCTACATAATATCTCTATATACTAATGCTGCCATTAATATGTATGAGTAGGAAATGAAAATCAGCGTTATAAGCATGCTAGCAATGTGATATCCAGTATTCATTTGACGGTAATAGAAATGCAATATGTTATGGAGCTTCTTTGATCTAAGCTGCTTTATTACATGAGGCAGTGTATAATTAAATGATTTTCATCACAGGAAACAAAGTATGTATTTAATGGTAGACCTACCCGTTATTAGAATATTTCACATAGAGCCAATTTAGTACGTTTATGCACACCATAACATACAGAATACAATACAACTTTGAATAGAAACATGCTTAGAGCTTACATTAAAATTATAGTACATTGTATAGCACTTACGTCATCTTGGACATGATTTTACTCGCAAATGGGGCAGATTATAACAAGGGAGGTAACGATATAACAAATCAAAATATATTCACATAATTCTGGAGAGACATATGATGACTGCTTAAATCCTGACATGTGTGGGTGGAGTGTGCAGTAAGATTTGATATTTACAAAAATGTCAATTCATTAGATCCTGCTTATTAGTAAATTTGTGTTTGAGAATTTGACTCTCGGATAGGATAGCTTGGAAGTGAGTTTGGTAGAGGTGTGTTGTATTCATATTCCTTTATATACTATACAATGGCAGCTATTGATGTTGTTTTAGCCTTCGGGAGAACACAATATAGAAGATTTTGAGAGGTTCTGAAATTTACAATTAACACTATAATTTATTGCGGTAATTATTCTTGGGAGTACATGTACTTTTGGACCAGCAAATGGGGTCATTCAAATTCTGGTCAGGTGATAAACAGGGTCAGTCAAATAGTTGTATCATTTTGGGGAGAAATGGTATAAATCTGCACATATCTACCACACGATACACAGGAAGTTACATCCCACCCTTAAGGTATTCTCAATACGATTTCCGACAGAAGACAGACACACTGACGGACGGACGGACAGACAGAGACAGAGGGAGAAATTGACACATAAAGTGGAAGAAAGACAGGTACACACAGACTTTTAAGCTGTAAATAAGCATGATAAAAAGGCAAGCATGATCAGTATCCAAGTTAAGCATGCCATTATCTTTTTGTATTTATCGTGTACCAAGCCATTTTCCAACTGGATGTAGATAGCGTTGGAGAAATCCATTTGTTTAGAAATGTACGTATATTACTGAACCACGCAAGACTGTGTTTTCATTGTCGATGATTGGGCTTTGTTTACACAAGTTTAATTTAAAAACAACATGCTTACATATATTTTCAAATGATTAAAATATGCCGTTGTCCGTTGATTTGGGTGATGTTTTGTATTAATTTCTCTATTTATACGTTTATCTGACGAATATTTTCGAACGTTAGGGTACCTGTAGATAGATAATGGATCGCTGAATTCATATCTATGGCAAAAAGAATGCATAGGGTAAGGTTGAAACGACAAGTATACATAAACTGACGTACCCCACTCTCTACTCCTTCGCTGAAGCCTACAATATCTTCTGAGCATGCATTATCTTCGTATCCAGCATTATCAGGATACAGACCGTGAGCAAAAGCCTATACAAAAAAACATTGAGTTAGAAAACCCTTTCAGTTTGAGGGGGCGGACATTTTCCGTTATTGCCAACAAACGTGTGTTAGTCTCTCCTAGATGTTCGAATATATATCAGAACGATGCAAAGTCGTCAAAAACAAAATAATCTATATTCGAATGTTAACTGGTTGTCATAATTAGGAAACAAGAGTAAACCATTTTTAAATATATACTGGCAAAGGAACAAATGTGTAGAAAGACGTTATGTGTAACATCCCCATAGCTATGCCAATGATGTGTAGGTGAAATAATGACATTATGTTGCAAAACTACAACCCACCTTGTTCAGCTTTTTCAATAACAAAAGATGTTTAGTTTATAGTATAGTGAGTATGCATTAAACCTACCCGTCTTGAACAGAAAATGATAACTCTGTAAAATAAACGAACAGTGGTAACCTCGATTATCTTTCTTCTTCGCGATGTGTAGTTTAACTTCACAGCTAACTACGTGTTCAGTTTTATAGATATGTTGTTCATCCTACATGTGTTGGTCCTATTTACCAGGACATAGAGGACATTTGTTGGTTTCAGTTTAAGATCGTATTTTATTTCATGAGTGGTCATATAAAACATATTTATACCGCCACTCGTGTAAATATCGGTTCTCAATTACCATACATGAAATAACAACGATCTTACACTGAAATCAACAAATTTTCTTTTTATTTTATGCTTTTGGACCATAAAAAAACATCAAGCTCGAGATATGCTAAAGCGTCCAAAGTGTGTGTATCTTGACGTTAGAAATATGACGTCATAATGATTCCAAAACTGCCACACTTTCTTCTTCCTTGTCGCTTAATTGTATATTTATTGTAATTTATTACGTCTTTTCTGTTGTTTAAACAGGCCGATGTTTACACTGACGATTATGTAATTTACATAATTGCCACGAATAAATAAACAAAAACAAAGTAAAAGTAGTTCCATATAATCCAGAGTGAAATGATCAAATGTTACCATTTCACTCGACACTGAGAGGAATGATCGGGTAATCATTCACTTGTATTCTACACTCTTTCACCGCATACCATGAACTAAATACCTAACACAACATAGCAAACGCAATAAATATTTACACCGCTGTAACAGATCTCCTAAAACTGATATGTTACGTTGAGTAAATGCATGAACGAAAAACAAAACTACAAAAAAGAAACCAGAAAACACAAGATCATAAGTAGCAACACATTGCCTTTTACCTAGAAATTATTTTGCACAAGAAACGTCATTTTAGTTATAATCATAACACATACTTTTCAAAATATTTATGTTTTGAAGATGCGCATTGTTATTTTTCCCAACTGTATCGAAGAAAGTCGTCATGCAAATAAATGTGAAAAAATTAGACATAGCCCATGATCTATGTCTTGTTCGTTTACCTAGGGTTTTTCTCTTATTCAAACTCCTACACAACACACACCATGTATTTTGATTCCGCAAACCACTTTGTACCCGGAAATTGACCGCAATTATCTCGTCTTACAATCGACTCCCATTGGGTTACAACGTAAGAATGTTAATATCTTCTCTTGTCTTATCGCATAAAATATTTTGTTGGGAACGAACTTCAGTGTTAACGTTATGATAACGGGTGTCTTGAATTCAGAACGTCTGTTACTGATAAAAGTTTTATACAATTCCGATGCATGGCAACCATTATTTCGCCTTAATCTTTTTCCGGTGATTTCTTTAAATTGCATTACAAACATTCCATTTTAAATACTATAATAATGAACTATTAATTAATTAACAATAATTGTAAACATGCGAACTTTCTCATTATGATGTCTCTTAGTTATAATGAATACAATAAGCCCAACACAACTGCAAACATAATGATTTATTACAATAAAAGAACACACAATTACCAAAACATAATTAATTAAACTCATTGGATGAAAAGATTGTTTATTTTTTTCGGCTTTTCCAAAAATAGTTTTGTCTGTGTGACTTTTGCCAAGATAATATTGTAATCTTTAAGCGTACATTTTAAAGACGTGCTATGTTCTTATGTTATTATACAGGTAACAAGCGCTTTACTGATGTTATTGTGCTTCATATTGTATGTGTATGTATATAATATTAACATATATGGTGTTACATTTCTGATAGTTATATAATAGTACCTAGGTACAATTGTTATTGCAGGCAGACTCACTCATTAAAAACAAACCACACTCGCACACTTAAAGGGAAACTGGAGGTTTACTTACTGAACACATACAGATAAATATTTATATCACTCATTAAAAACGAACCGCACTCTCACACTTACCGTCAACCCATGCACATCATTTGTTGTTGCCAAGTTTGCTATTGCACGTATCATAAACGCAATAAAAAATAATCCAAGTGTTTCTAACCAATAAGCAAATGTTTGCATAAGGGTTTCAGTCCATTCATTCCAGTAGAACACAGTAAATAGTATTGTATACTCATTCATAAATTAAACAAGACTTCACGTGAATAAATATAGCAACTGTAATAATGTGTTGTAAAACAACTACGCGTCTTTTCCAGTAAAGCATTACATGCTCGAATAAAAATGGTCGATCGTGTTATAGCATTTTAACATGATACATTTCGGCTCGTAAGCAATCGGACATAAATTCTACGAAAATCATAGAATTTAAATTGCTATCAGACATTTTCTGACATATAAGCTTTTGAGATAACATGCTTTCTCTATAACCGAGTACAAAGAAGTAATCACTTGAGTTTTGTACAATCAAATTATTCCTGTGACAAATGGAACGTTAATTGGTTTTAGCAGACGCTTTATATTGCCAATAAACATACCGTCTGAAAAAAAACATCACTGGCTGTTCTGATTGCACGTGTACTGCAGTCTGTGTTTCCACGCACAACGACGGTTTAAATAATTAAATAATTAATTAATTATATTACCATTTAATAATACAAGTAATATTTGTACATTTATTACTAACACCTTAATTTGTCTCATTGTGTGATGTATTTTAATTAAAACAATATTCATAATACAAAACCTGTACCCATCAATAACAAGAAAACAAATATACGTTAATAAATTGTTTTAAATAGTTGTGTTCATATTATTTATAAATAAATTTTTGCGATTTGGTTTACTTAGATTAGAATCTAAACCTTAAAAACTAAGTGCAAAAATACATTACTAATACATAGAGCCGAAATCTATTTTGAAAAGTTATCGTATGGTTATGTTTCTCTTTTAAAGTACATTCCAAAAATCATTTCAAAGAGGGCACTTAAAAAGACATTTTCAACATGATCTGGTCATTCCGTTTTTCTACAGCAATCCAACATTATAATAACAGCTTATGTATAAACTAAAATCTTGTGCAAATGGATATTTAAATAAACAGCAACACCATTTTATGTTTAGCTCTACGATATGACGCATGGAAATCCAAATATCAGTTTAACTAACTTGGTCAATTAATTCCAACAACATTCGGTACATCACTCAGTGGGAATAAATCAAATTTCCCTCTATTGCAAAAAAATTAAGTGTGCCCCTTTTAGACTGGCGTAACGCAAGATAACATTATTTAATTAATAAAAGCGAAATGTACATGAAATGGTTTGAGAACGCAACCTTTAGCCTTTTGAAGAGCGCGCTAATATACCGTATTAATTTGCCTATAGTATCGTTATTAATATATCGGGGTGTTTTTATTTGCGTGTATATCTTTTCAGCTGTACAATGCGTATGCATTTAAAGTAAATTTAAAGCGTTTAATGTTAAAAATGTTCTTCCGCCTTTGCCAGACCCTTGACATCGTGTTTATAATTCAATGTGTCAGCATTTTATGACGTATTGCTTTTGGACCAGTATAAGTATCGATAACATCTCGATAGATGTTGAAAGACAGGGGCAGAGCAAACCGTTTCTTTGGCAACCTATGAAGAGACCAGCACACATATTTATCAGAGGTTTGAAGTTAATAGTCTTCCCTACCGTTTGCATTATTTAATGTATACCGTGTCCAATATGTTCACTTTCTAACAAATACGAAAATAAATAAATTAAGCGAAGAATTCTGCCAAATAGTTATGAATGGTAACGGTAAAAAGTGAAATTCATATATATTAGACCGATACCCGTGCACCGACGAAACAAACACCCTTCGAATGGATTTTTCGCTATTTCTTGTAACGTTGCTTATGTGTTTGCAAAGTACTTTAATGTATATTTAAATTCAGTCATAAATAATACGTACAAGCATTTTAATGGCATGTTAAAAATATCACCTAGGGACATTAAAAACTTTTCTTTTCGAATTATCAGTGTAAGACTGTCATAGAAAAGGAACAAAGTGTAAGCATATACGTCATTAAGTCTTGGACGCATTATGATTACGAGAACGATAGCTCGTCATAAACAAATGCACATGTATTTAGCTCAAAAGGTTTTGTCTAATTATTCCTCTCCAATGAGATCAAGCGTTGAGCGCGATATTAAAATGTATCATTTGATGCACCACTTAGCGAAATAAAAATATTCCTGCAATAAAATAAAGATGAAGTGTGTTCTTTTCAGACTGGTGTGACGCTTGGTAAACAATTAGTAATAACGGGAATGTCTCTTGTGTGAAAAGCCTTTTATAGCCTAATATATTTTATAACCTTACAGTCTAATGCACCTTCCTCAATTCGAATGAGTATTATAAAAATTTATTTCAGCCGGACAAAAGTAGACGTAAGTCAAAGCAAAGCACTGACTGTTCTTGTATCAATACCAAGGTCAAATCGTTGATTTAAATTGATTTTGAGTTAGCATTTTTGGTTAAAAATAAAATTTGATCCATGTAGATCCATGTGGACAAACCATCTGTTCGTGTACAATCGATTAAATATATCCGTTAACAGAATAGTCCAATTCATATACATGGTTTAAGTGTTAGCATTCGATAGTTTCAAAGGGCTATTTGGAACTGGACAGCTAGAGTTTATGTACATATATGTTATCGCATTTAACTGAAGACTCGGTATAAATTGCTATAACAATTACATCATCGTCGATGGTATAGAAATATGGTAAAACGGTTTGACATAATTATACATATACATGTTTAAAATCGTCGAAGCGCAACAAGAGAAACCTAGACTGAGAGTTAATTAATCATGTGTAGAGGTTATATATTCCGCCCTAAATAATGTAATCTATTTAAAAACAATAAAAGAAAAGAAAAGAAGTTAAAACTGACGGATTTCGTTTTGAATTTCATACGCGACAATACGAAATAAAGTCGTCAAAATACTGTTTTGTATTAGAGCTCACAAAAATGTATAACACCTAACTTATCCTGAAATGAACACTTTCTCTTTCGATATAGAACGTGCCGACAAGAGATAGCGAGTGAATGCCTGACATTAGCGACCTTGCTTTGTCACTTTCAATCATCGTTAGAGCGCATGTGTGCACAGAAAATGGCATAGTGGCGTATCGCAACACTGAAGTTGCAATACTGATGACATTAATTAGAGGCGTTTAAACGTAACGTACATATGTACTGCAAAATAGCAATCATAGTAATGTTTTAAATGATTTTGATACATCGACACTCATCAGGTGTTTCTTGTGATGCTTGGGAGAACGGCTGTCCGTTATCCTATTCATGAGGGCATATAGTGAGAAGTGGTTCCTGTCTTCCTGGATAATACAGATATTTCTTGACGGCGTTTCTGCTCAAAATACCCATATACAGTATATATATTATATTGGATTGTGCATACTATTAAGACAAGCATTCAATATATGTAAACGAAAAGTTGCTCTCTATTTCATTGCATAGGACCGAGGCTGCCTGCACAATGTAGCCACACAGGTAACGTCAGTGACGTTTAAAAGACATTAACTAAATACCTGTGTATGTCGTATATAGTACACTTATTGGAGGTCAATAGATGCGCTTAAATTTATAAGATAAATAAAACTCCAAAGACAGGAGAGAAACTCTTATTAACATCCTTGGGTGCTTTTGGCTTTTTAATTTCCAGATTGGTGTCTAATTTGCCCCGAATAGACTGCCAAGTACCAAAGAAAAATACCTTAAGCATACAAACGAAACTTGAACTTCTTTTAGTTTGCACGAGACTGAGGCTGCTAAATGTTACGAGATCGTAGCGATACACTATAAAGGCGGTATTACATTTCATTGGACCTCGACAATATCAAGGGAAAACAACATTATTATAGTTATATATCATGCCTTTCAAAATGTTTATCATATATAATTGACAAAAATTGTTTCGTTTCTCACCTTTTCCAAAAAAGAATTCGTCTTAGAAGTAAATAAATGTTAATGGCAGACACAAAACATGTTATATGTCTTGTATTGTCCTTTTAAGTAGGTTAATTATCCAATTCTAATTCTTAGACAAGACAAAGCACTGATTTTGATTCCGCAAAACCATTTTGCATCCGGAAATGGACTGCAAGTATCTGGTCTAAAATTCGGCTCCCCTAAGGTAAAAACGTAAAAATGCCAATGTTGTCTAGTCTTGTCGCATAGAGTGTTTGTAGGAATCTCTGGGCTGAGATGTTGCTATGATAACTCCAGATGGTCCAATCGTAGAAACGAAAGAAAATCGTCAAATATACTTGATTTTCTTACATCATCGTAAAGAACCCATTAAAAATTAGACACATATGTTTTTATTTACCTGAACAACAATTATTCTTTATAGTTTTCGTCCTTTTCATCGTCCTAAAATCTATAGCGTGTGCAGACGCTATGACCCATCGAGTAATTAAAAACAGCGCCGTTTATATTGAGAATAATCACGTAGATTTGTCGAGTCGCGCATGCGCACGCTTGAATCAGGTGCATGTATTGAGGAAAGCCGCGATATCATTAAATCGGGAATGCCGGATTCAAGGAAAGTGCGAGCTTATTCAATTTCTTTTTTACAATGAAATATACAGTTTATGACAGTATTGGATCGTGTTCTATTCTAATAATTGTATTTTACTAATGTTTTTCACCGTTTAGGCATAACTACAAAAACCCGCCCATTTTATGCCCATCTGGAGTTCAGTATCTTTAAATTCAAGGTAAGGTGTAATTCATGTATCTATTATCAAAGAACGTATGTTACTGATTAAAGTACAAAGCACTAACTTGCTGCAGCTGCGGGAAAAATGCAAACTTGCCTATCCATACACGCATATTGCTATCTAGTCCGCTACAGGATGCAAATAGTTACGACCTTAACCAGTTTATAGGCTTTGCATTAACATAACCAAGCCAGTGATTTCAGTCTCACTTACTTTTTATACAATAATACAAAATCTATAAAACTGCCAAAGCATGATTTATACAAAAATAAAATGAGCATTATCACCAAAACATCATTCAACTCAATTTTTATTAGTTGTGTTTATGTTCTATTTCCGGCTTATTCAAGAACGAGTATCATCTGTTCTGTATGGCATGTGTCAAGATACGAAGGTAATCTAAGACTGTAGTAAATTATCTGATATCCGTTATCAGTCGACACTTATTGTTCTCAGGTGATTACACAGGTAACATGCACAGTACAGGGGCGTAGCTTGGTTTAAATAAATGTGTAGGCCGAAATATGGGGATTTTGGGGCATGCTCCCTCAGAAATGTGTTCAGTAGAATACATTTAAAACTGTATTGAAGTTATTTCAACATTTTTGTCGTAATTTAATAGAAATTCAATTTTTTTTTTTAGTACTCATGTTAGGTCAGATATATGTTTTATTTTCTCGGATATTTTTTCGAAAACTTTCCAGTCGGACGACGGAAATAAAATAATTATTCAATGCAATGTTTCTCATAAAAACATGCATTCAAAAGCAACACGATTTACATAATAGCTCACTGTGTTTTTTTTAAGTATACACCTGTGAGTTGAAAACGTTTTTTATGGCGTCCGTGATATTAATGATTTTTTTTTTCATTTGTGGGTTTATTATATCTATAAAATTGGCATAATTCCATTATTGTCTCTTGTATAAAACAAAATCTGGTTGGCGGATTTCAAAGTTGATACACATGATAAAACATAGATGATGACCTTCGCAGAACAAAACCACTCGGTCTATTTAGTTTTATTCAATAATCCTTCATATAATATCTGACTCTGAATTACGATTGGATACTTTTATACATCCACTAACGATCACACCTGCATGTCGTAATTTACTGTACGTTTTATATACTACTGTAAGTGTTTATATTGGGCAATAAAGCTGTTTATTATAAGCTAAGTTAGTAATGTTTCTTTACCTAAATACAATGAAATATCCCCTATTTCCATTACTGCGCTGTGTTACACGGCAAACCCGTTAAAATCATCCCCACAGACGCACTCACACTCGAAGCTAAAACATAGACATGTAAATAACCGTTACCTCTGCATATTAATATGCATCTATCGAACAAAGACATACAATCTGTTATTATTACGTAGCTCGTTATTGAAGATTTGGATGACGCACAGCACATTCAAGTTTGTAGAACTAATATGCATAGTTTGCCTAAACTCATCAACATTATCTCCCGAAGCAAAAACCAAACGTCTTTCAACGATCACGAATATCTTTCCATCTCAGTATTAAGTGTTATTTATCATGTGCTTCACTGTCACAAATGCAATTATGTTCTCGATTGGCAAATACCCACGGAGAATCGTATTGAAACGAATGCAGTGTCCGTAATAACATAGCGGGTGCATCTAAGTTACGGGTCCTAAGCGAAATTGAATTTATCACGGAGTTGGCATTAAATCTGCTCATAACATTCGTAAGACATAATGTATTTTGGAAATTTTGGAAATATATATTTAGAAATAATTGTTGATTTATCGTTGTTTATCGGAATTCTTATGCGTAGGAATTAAACCACGACGACGTTAGCCCAAGTGGTATCATAGCAACGCATCAGAACTACGAAGAATTGTTTATTGGCCGATAAACGACGTCAATGCGAAAATTATTTCCATTCTGACATGATCTGACAGGAAGTTTTGCAATTTTATTTAGAACCACATTTTACTATGCTGCGCTCAGAATCTGGATTACTTATTGCGGCGTTTATCGAAACAATGTTGTTCTTTGTCTATTGAAAAATCAGCAAGTATCAAGTGAGAATATGATATATAGTATGTTGTTTGCCTTTTTCTCTTGCATTAATGGAAGTACAATACAAACACGCGTGCTTGACCATTTCTGGGATTTAATGCGTATATATATCCTATTGTTTGATTTTAATTTTTATATCGAAAAGCAAACATAGGTCATATTTCTATTATAATGACAATATATGAACGCATATTTTGCTTGATGTTATTACATTGTTTTATAAGTATTAATTTAATTTAACGATACGAATATTAATACAACAAGTTATTTAACTTAAAATTTAATTAAGACATGGTAAATATATGTAAATATTGCATACAAAAAATTATACACCTCGTTCAAAAAATATCGTTCCTGTAATGTGATGTAAAACAAATACGATTTACAGTAACTCATTGCAAGCTTAACTAAAAAATAGTCGATCTTGATACAGCATTTTATTGTGATACCTTACGATTGCAAATGGCACATGCATATTAAATATATAAAAGGCAAGCCTGGAGTAGAATTAATATTATGCGTAAATTGAGATTCAAACTTGATCGAAAATCGCTTTATACGCCCCTTATTAGAATACTCAGATGTAATATGGGATAATTGCACCCAGGCAGAAAAACACGAATTAGACAAATTCAAAACGAAGCGGCACGAATTGCATGCGGATCATCAAATTTAGTTTCCGTATCAGAACTACATAAAGAAATTAAATGGAAACCTTTGCAAGATCGACACGATACACATCAGCTTATATTATTTTATAAAATGCAAAATTTACTTACACCTCAGTATTTGGTTCCTCAAAATATTGGTTCTGTTTCTAGGTATAATCTTCAAAACGCTAATGATCTTCGAACATCAGTAACTAGATCAACTCTGTAGTATAATTCGGTTTTACCGGCAGTTATTAGAACATGGAATAGTTTACCAGAAGAAGTTAAAAATAGCGACACGTCGAATAACTTTAAATACAATCTTAACAAAAACTTACCAAAGAACCCTTCGTACTATTATGTTGGTAAGCGTTATATACAAATACTTCACACGCGGTTAAGAACCACTTCAAGTTCGCTAAATGAACATCTTTATGCAAAACATGTCGTTGCTTCTCCACTGTGTTCCTGTGGTGATATTGACTCAAATTATCACTGCTTTTTTATGTGCCCATACTTTAACACAATACAAGCTAAATTAATTAACGATATTTCTAGAATAAGTCGCAACGTAGACCTCAATTTAATTATATTCGGCAATATAAATCTAGACGATAATGAAAATGCCACCATATTTCTTCACGTCCAAGAGTATATAAGCGAATCCCGACAATTTATTTACCAATACGATTCCGATTCCGTCGTCAGCTGTTAACTTAATCCGTGCAACACCAGTCCTCCACTCCTTGTTTTCTTTTCGCCTGATGTGTTTGTCTTTCTAAAACTTAGCATATCCATAACGTATACATCGTTGTCTGGCATAAATGCCTGTCGTTTGTTCTATAAAACCTTGCCATTTATATGTGTAAAAACAATTTCAATGAGAGAAACCATATAAGAATTTAATTCTTTCGTTTCAATCCTTTTCGTATTCTTATTGTATTGTGCATCTATTTGTATATTTGCCAGTTGGACAAGAGAAATAATTATGTTTAAACTACCTTTCGGCCCGTAAGTAATCGGACAAAATTCCACAAAATTAAGCTGGCCTCAGACATTTTCGGAAATAAATGCTTTTGAGATAAAATATATTCTAAATATAACCCAGTTTAAAGAAGTAACCACTCGTGTTTTGTATATTGAAATTCTCCCTGTGGCTAATGGAACTATAATTTGGTTTAGCAGACGCTTTATATTGCCGATGAACATACGTCTGTTATCAAAAACATCTTTGGCTGTTTTGATATGTGTTTCCGCAGACAACGACGGTTTACTTTAAAAAATAAAGAATGACATTATTATAGTACAATGTCAAACAATTAGGTGTACAGTTGTAAAACATATATGTTTTCCAAATGTATTATGTCAATTCGCTATTTTTGTAAGTTGAAGCAGCATTTATCTTTAAGTTATAGTAAAAATATTATCGATTTATTTATAATTACCATTCTTCTTCTTCTTCTTATAATAATAATAATAATAATAATTATTATTATTATTATTATTATTATATGCGTCCTAGTTATTATCTTTAAGTAATTTAGAATGATTAAAGCTAATGCATATATGGAACTTCTACCAGGCAATTCAATTTAATGCCCGCACTAGAAGGTAATGGCTGAACGAATGCCCCAGATAAATGTTAAGTTCTTGTGGTAGATGGCGCTGTAGACATTTCGTTGAAGATTGAAACTAATGACCGTGCACATATTATCAACATAACATATGTTGCATGAGCATTATAAAACCGTGTCATCCGATTATGAAAACCTTGGAATAAGGTTTTAAATATAGTACCAATACATTTATCCGACTATCTAATTTGAAAATGAATCGTGTGATTGGGTATAACTTCTGTTTTAAAGTACATAACAATAGCATTACCTATAAAATATTCAATGCGGGAACAACAAAATACGCAATGCTTGACAAAAACCTTCTCCAAAATGATCTGGTCATTACCTTTTTCAAACACGTTCCAACATTATAAGTAATTCAGCTAACGGACCGACAAGCACTATTAACAACTTAGAGTAATAATCGGTATACTAACATATTCCTTAAAGAGTAATTTAGAAACAGTGTTTAACTATAATACACTTACGGTCAATATGATAATATATTTTTAAATTGCGAATAATTATCGGTTTACTACTAATCGGAATACTAATGTTTTTAACACATCAATTTTATTCAGAACAGAACTATTGTTACCTAGATATAATGTTTATTGAACAATTAGTTTTATCTACATAATATGCCACAATTAATATATTTTTATAAGTTTAAGCCGTAGTCCATAGAATATAATTCAATGCATCTTAAATTGGCATTAGTTTTAATGAAGGTTAATGCCGTTTATTCGACTGAAAACTGTTTCTTATTTAAAAAAAAAATGCATTTAATAATGTCAATGTTCGAAAACGCTTGGTACGAATACAATATACACTAATGTACATGCCGATTATACTCCAGAGGCATCATAAGCTATCGCATACAGAAACTATACGATAAAAAGTTACCAAAACATTATTATGTTACCGATTTCAATGCGGTTTTTTGTATTTTGATTGGTTAGATGTCCATTAGAAACGATTGATGCAAAGTTGTATTTATAACAACATATTTCTGGACTGCTACTTTAATTATATTAATCATGTTTAAAATGCTGTGATCTCATGAGAAATGTCAGCTGACATGGTTTGTGGATGCAGTAGAACCCAATCTCATTAAAATCATCTCAAGTCTGACGCTACTATATTATCCGCTGACTGGATCTGATGACTTCGCATTACGGGTCACGTTCAGATGACCTTTTCGGGAACCAATCCAAATGTTGCCTTCAAAATGGTGTGGTATAACTTCATATATAAACCACAAATACTATGTACAAAACTAACGTGAACTTTGGAAGCTTTACTCGCCTAAGCTACCACTATATTCATTGTTATACCCGTGAACATTAACTGTAAATGATTTATTCCGAGGACCAGCTGGAAATGCATCACTTTTCAAAAAACGTGGCCTAACATTGCTGTGCAAAAGGCGATTTCATTGGGTGCAGCACGGCTGATATTTTCTTGTACGGAAGGTCATTTGAAGGTGGCCTGTTATACGATGTCTTCAGATCATAACAATGTTAGGATTTGATTTTAATGAGATTGCAGTAGAACGTTTCCCCGTACACATTTCAATGTTGTCATATTTTCTGTCTTTCGTGGCTGTTAGCAGTAGAGTTAAGTGTAACCTGTTTAAGTGCGTGTATTGTGATTAATTCTTAGCTAAGCGTGAGGTTCGACCCCAAATGCTTTGCATTGATCGTTCCAAGGCGGTGACCCCAGTTGTAATAATTCTTATGTTTTGTGATGTGTTGTGCGTATTGTCCTGTATTGCAATGGTCACTTGCCTCAAATAAAAGACCAGCGGATGTTAATAAAGGCTTCTCTCCTAGTAATGCGTCTGGAGATTCATTACTCTTATATTGGCAACGTCAACATTTACAAGATGACACCGTTCATGGACATTCAACAGATACAGCATTAATAAAACTAATGTATTGGCAATACGTTTCACGACGTCGGTTGAAATTAAATTGTGTTATTGCTTGTTCAGTCGCTAAAACAGATTTGGTTAACAAAATTGACTGTATTGTTTCCTGGAACGATCAATGTTTGGAACAAACATATAATTCATTTGAGTCTTATTAAGAAACAATAGGACGTTAGCATTGTATTTCTATCATGGAGCAGAACAATAAAGTGGTTAAATAAAAAATACTTGATTTTTATATAGCGTTACACTATAATGTCGCATGTAAATCTAGAATTCAGCAAGGCAATATAATGATATTGAATCGGAATTATATAATAGGTTTAAGCAATCATGGGGAGTAATACACACATAATAATCCTTCGTATAGCTACAACAAGCATTTGGGAGCAGTTGGGATGATGTTTTCTAGGGTTTTATCAACATTTTTTCGCATTTTTGAAATTTTTTATACAATGACTTAACTGCAAAACAGAAGCATCTGGACTAAGCAGAAACCAATATTTCATACAGAAACAATTTAACGTAAAAGTATATCATATGTCGGGGCTCGTCCTCCGATATCAACAATCTGTCACTCTAACCTCTCGGCCATTCGGACTTAAAAGCTTGAACGTGTTTTGTTAAAGCTACATATGTAAAGATGTGATACACTTGTTTTCCAAAATATTGACCAAAAGCGTTAAAACACTTTTTAATTCTATCCAAATCAATTAATGGTCATCCAAAAAAGACACTATTTTTCCTATTTATTTCCAAAATAGTTTTTCTGTCAGGAGTGTAATTTCACTTCTTTGTATATAGACAAGCTATCTTTCTGGTATTTGTTACACAACTTGTGAACCTTTTTAATTTACTAAGCTGTTAACAGGTTCCGTGACGCCAGTCTGTCAATTTAAGATAGAAGAAGAGGCGAACGACCAAGATCTCTGATCATTTCTAAAAACAATCTTAACTTAGAATGTTAATCGACGAAAAACCCCTTAACGTTTGAAAAATATAATGAGGCATAATTAACTCTGTAAGTGTTTAAGCTGTGTATGGATTGCTTTTTATTTTCATTTTATACTGAAATACGTGCACATTCTTTCTGTAATGCATCATTTCAAACTCTAGGGTGTTACAAGAAAACAGACATTTGTTTATTGAGGTTTATAAAAAATTAAACCAATTGTTATGGACACATATGAAAGTCTACAAACTCTCACCAGCTACCACTGATGGATTGTAGAAAGAATTAATGTGCGAAATCGTAACAATTACCGTAGAACACCCAGCAGTGCTATGACATTTGCAAACTAGACTTGATCTTGATTTATAAAACGGTATTCCATTTAGAGCCTTTTTTATAAAATGTAAAGCATGTAAGACGCTTCACACAATAAATGTTTCAAATGTATAAAATCCATCAATATGTTAAATGGAATGGATATTTGGAAACTTTTTAACAGCTCCTAATTGTATATATCTACGATATGACGCATGAATCTCCAAACGTCTGTACATCTGACTTGGTCAATAATTTCCCACAATAATTGATACAGCACTCAGTGAGAATAAATCAAATTTGTCACTTTTACAAAAAAAATGAAGTGTGCTCTTTTTAAGACCGGTGTGACGCAATTTAATAAACAAATAATAGCGAACTGTACTTGAAATGTTATCAGAACGCTACATTTAGATGTTTGATCATGGCGCTAATATACCTTATTAACTTATCTCGATATTTTCTGCTGAAATAGGCGTATGTGTTTGGAGCCAAATTAAAGCATTGCATGTTATGACTGTTCTTCCATCGTTGCCGTTCCTATGTCATTCCCGCGTTGAAAATATGTCAGCATTATTGGAAGTATTACTATTGTCCATATTTCAAAAACATCTTAAGTTATTATTTAAAAAACAACACTTTTACTTAAGTTCCAGTCTGTGTAAGGTAATATTTTAAAAACTACATATAAATTAGAGAATCCAGTTACATAGTATGTAAGTCAATAGTATGTAATAATTAGTTGATAACTAGTGACGATATTTAGGCTAAGAATAAATATTGTTAAGTCAATATCCAGTTACAGTTAGAGTTTAGTTACAGTTACAGTTAGAGTTAGAGAATCCAGTTACAGTTAAGTCAATCGTATGTAATAATAAGTTTATAACTAGTGACGATATTTAGCCTAAGAATAAATATTGTTAAGTCAAAATCCAGATACAGTTAGAGTTTAGTTACAGTTACAGTTAGAGTTAGAGAATCCAGTTACAGTTAAGTCAATCGTATGTAATAATAAGTTTATAACTAGTGACGATATTTAGCCTAAGAATAAATATTGTTAAGTCAAAATCCAGATACAGTTAGAGTTTAGTTACAGTTACAGTTAGAGTTAGAGAATCCAGTTACAGTTAAGTCAATCGTATGTAATAATAAGTTTATAACTAGTGACGATATTTAGGCTAACAATAAATATCACTTAAGATGCTTCTGGAATACGACCCCTGTTATAGTAAATATAACATATTTATACACATTGAAGCATCCCGCGACCCGTTATAGTAACGATAACATATTTATACACATTGAAGCATCCCGCGACCCGTTATAGTAACGATAACATATTTATACACATTGAAGCATCCCGCGATCCGTTATAGTAACGATAACAAATTTATACACATTGAAGCATCCCGCGATCCGTTATAGTAACGATAACAAATTTATACACATTGAAGCATCCCGCGACCCGTTATAGTAACGATAACATATTTATACACATTGAAGCATCCCGCGACTCGTTATAGTAACGATAACATATTTATACCCGTTTAAGCATCCCGCGGCCCGTTATAGTAACGATAACATATTTATACACATTGAAGCATCCCGCGACCCGTTATAGTAACGATAACATAATTATACACATTGAAGCATCCCGCGACTCGTTATAGTAACGATAACATATTTATACCCGTTTAAGCATCCCGCGGCCCGTTATAGTAACGATAACATATTTATACACATTGAAGCATCCCGCGACCCGTTATAGTAACGATAACATAATTATACACATTGAAGCATCCCGCGACTCGTTATAGTAACGATAACATATTTATACCCGTTTAAGCATCCCGCGGCCCGTTATAGTAACGATAACATATTTATACACATTGAAGCATCCCGCGACCCTTTATAGTAACGATAACATATTTATACACATTGAAGCATCCCGCGACCCGTTATAGTAACGATAACATATTTATACACATTGAAGCATCCCGCGACTCGTTTCCGTGGCAAACACTGAATAGACCAGCACACATATGGCACTTTGAAAATAGCTTCGAAATCAAAAACAATGAATATTTGTTGTAGTTTCCAATGTATTCACTATTCAATAAATTCAATTAATCACAAAACTTACATTACCAACTTAAGCGAACACTTCTGAATGCTTGTATGAAGGGTAACGTTAAAGAGTGAAGTTCATATTTATGTCATTGAGACCGATACCCGTGTCACTGAGATCGATACCAGTGTCATTGAGACCGATACCCGTGTCATTGATACAGATACCCGTGTCATTTAGAACGATACCCGTGTAATGTATACCGATATCCGGGCACTGACGCATCAAACCCCCGTCGAAATATTTCTCTTTAATTATTTAGTGTTGTTTTATGCGTTTGCAATGTATGTTCATGTATGTTTACAAATACATGGCGAATAGATGGTAGCCTGAGTGTCAATTTAGATTAAAACATTTATATATAATAACAGTACAATAAACACTGAAATCAAAACAAAACAACATGAACAATCAAAATACAAATATATGTAGGGATAATGCCATACATTGATAAGTTAGCTAAAAATAAATATGTCAGTCCTTTCTTGAGTAGATAGACTGGAATACATGTGTAGATCTACCATGAGTGCCATTTTTGAAGACATGCTCGCAGGTTGATCCACATTTGTTTGAAATTAACACAACTGTTAGTATGAAGTGTCCAATTAACACAACTGTTAGTATGAAGTGTCCAATTAACAACTGTTAGTATGAAGTGTCCATTAATGAGTGTTATATAGTAAGCACGGCGTCAAAGGATTTGATCGTTAGCACGTGGTCTTCAGTCCTTTAATGTGTTCAAACTGGATTGAGACTTCAGAATTGCAGATGTTTATTTCGTATTTATTTTATAAGCAGTTAGGCTTTGAATGTGGAACGTGAATGTGAAATAATTTGTTTATTCTGCAATTAAACAATATTGGCGTGTAAGCCCTGATGAGACCATGTCTACCACAATACTTTGTTACAAGGTTAAGTTCTTCCACAACACATGTGGTTATTTAACGAAAAAAGGTTGTTTCCCAGCCATTGTTTTTTTTGGACTTTGACACCGCACTTTATTACACGGAAAGCTTCGAACGAAACTCACGGTATCTTCAGATTGATGACAGGAACCCGTTGTTAAATAATACGAGCGATATCATACGATAGTGTGTGCTTTCAAATATTTTAAAGTCAACATTCGACGAAAATCAACCATGCATGTATAATTTTGGAAAGTTAAAATCGCGAGCCATTTTGGTCTTTTGTTGCTTGCCCGTTTGGTCGAAACACGGAATTTTGTTCGAATAAAACCTTCATTTAGGTACTGCAGTATATTCTCTATATACACACTTAAGACAATAAAGTACTTTTTAACGACCGTTTATTGTTTACACCGTGATTAATGCGTGTTGAATAAACTGCTTTATTTGATCTTAAATCACAATACTACTACTTCTAACGTTATTAAAAAACTAGTACTGTGAACTCTGTTAGCTAATAATTATACATTAATTCAGATATAATTCAGATATAATTCAGATATAATTCAGATATAATTCAGATATAATTCAGATATAATTCAGTTATTAAAAAACTACTACTGTGAACTCTGTTAGCTAATAATTATACATTAATTCAGATATAATTCAGATATAATTCAGATATAATTCAGATATAATTCAGTTATAATTCAGTTATTAAAAAACTAGTACTGTGAACTCTGTTAGCTAATAATTATACATTAATTCAGATATAATTCAGATATAATTCAGATATAATTCAGATATAATTCAGATATAATTCAGATATAATTCAGTTATTAAAAAACTACTACTGTGAACTCTGTTAGCTAATAATTATACATAAATTCAGATATATTGTATTATGAATTTGAATGATACTTTCTCTTTAATATTTTTATTCGATTATCGCAAAACAAATGTAGCAGACGATGGAGTACATATGATGTACGTGGAATAAAGGTAAGTTAATTAAAAAGACATGAGATCTTTAACAACTCTCAAAGGCGTAGGCTTTAGGTTTTGTAAACCTCTGTAATGTAACTGTATCCAGAAGTAACATTGTATTCTCTCTTTGCTAAATTGTACAACTTCCTCATATTTGGATTTCAAGTTTGTTGCAGCCATGCATTTTTTTTCATTCATTATAGCTGAACCATATTTTCTTGAAATACAGGAACTAATGCCGTGGTGTAAGTTAGGTTCTATTATCTTGACCATTTAACTGCTTGTGTCATGAAAGATGCTACACGTCTCTTTTGAAAATATTGCCATTATGAAACTTATACGAGTTAATTGAAGTTTGATCGAGCATTTCGTTCTTATCGAACTTCAAAGTTATAATAGAATGACCTACATACGACGACGACAATAATGTTTAAGTGCAATTGCTGTTTGTGTGCAATTTCCAGACGTTTTACAGTCCGATCGCATATCTACTACCATGCTTAATTAAAGAGGTAGTAGATACTGCGATATTCGTTCGTTCTATTGCTCGTTATAAAAACAACAAGACTATACAACTCCTGTTGACAAAAGAAGTATTCAAAAACCAGATTTCATGAAAAAATGAGCATTTAAAAAGCTTGCTACCATTGTCTTCAATACTGTTTTCCGTGTGTGTGTATGGGGTGGACAAAGCATAATAACATTTATCTAAGAAATCAATAATAGACAATTACCTAAAATGATGAATATTTAAGTTTTGAGTGAAGTATGAAAATTACAATCTTACATCAGGTTAATATCTCAAACGGGAAGTGGTTGCACATGGACAATTATAATAAATTATGTAAATTAAAATAAACGTGTAAATTGTGGGACAAGTAAGTACGCATTACGGACTGTTCTTCGTTGCGTCAGCAGGCTGTTCTATAGCCAAAAAATTGTCACTTAAAATGTCAGCAGAAATGCCATTTAATGGATATTTTTATTTTCATTTGCATTTTCGTAATTGCATGTCTTGTTTTAATGGAATATATTAACTCAAATATAACATAAACTCGATCATAATGCTAATACAGTGGTTTGTATGATCACTTCGCACACAAATTTACATCTCATTTGAAAAGTAATCCACAACTGCAAAGTGCGGTCTTCGAACGAAGAGTTGTAACACATTCTAACATTAATAACCATCTCAGACATGTGTCATACGTACTGCGATTTACAATACATTACGTTACAGAAGCACATTAAGTTGCCCTTAAAAATTTCCAATATACCAATATTAACATTTGAGGTTTGTATTTCTGTTTCTTATATTGTTCCCCTTTGGACCCTTGTCGAAGTTTCGAAGTCATAGTCCCTGAAACAATTTAATTATAATACAATAGTTGATTTAACAATAAATGTTCTTAGTTTGAACTACTTAGATCTCATAATGGATGCCTGATGGCATGTTCTTGGAAGCGCAAATACTTTCAAGAAAATATTGTTCACATTCGATCAAAAGCGTTGTTATCCAGATAGCTAATGGAATTGTAATACGTTTTATATATTACAACGTCAACATAAATCAAATTATCTGACCTTGTGTTCAGTCGCAGAACATTTTTGTTCACAAATGTAAATACATTCTTATTTTAACATACTGGTAAATGCAATGTTTTGAACGAAGTAACCAAACCCCAAATCGTAATTGAAAAACGATGCAGTCTAATAAAGAAGAAAACATGACAGTCTCCTTGACTTTCGTCGGTTTGTAAACAAATACGAGAACTAATTAAAGGGAAGATCATTATTATTTTTTCCAGTAAAAAAAAGGGAATATACCAGCTCTACCGGTATGTTTCTCTCACCCTAAAATTCTAACTGAGGGACAATATGTATTTATTTTGAAAGTATTCTAAGCGTTAGTCTGTCTTAGAAAGAAAGCATGTACTTTGTAAAGGCTTGAACGCGTTCTAAAACGATACTCGTGAAAAAGCAAATGCACATGTCATGTGCTTGAAAGTGTTTTGTCGACTTATTACTCTCATATGTGGTCAAGCGTTAAAAATCGATTCTTAAGAATTAAGAAATATAATCAATTTCTAAAACATATTATAAACATCGACAGTGCCAACAGCGTCATGCAATTGTGTCGCAACTAACGAAACATTTTTTCCAAAAGAAGTAGTACAAAATTAACATGTATATATGTGTATATGTTATTATCTTATTGCTGTCGACGACGTTCTACTATCGTTTGTTTTTTTTATGTATTCAAGTCTTGTTGGCACTAAGTAATTTCGATTATTTCAGTTACTACTTCTACTACTTACTACTACTTTCTACTATTACTACTACTACTACTACTACTACTACTACTACTACTACTACTACTACTACTACTACTACTACTACTACTACTACTACAACTCCTACTACTGCTACTACTGCTACTACTACTACTACTACTACTACTACTACTACTTCTTCTATTACTACTTCTAACACTACTGCTGCTGCTACTACCACCACTACTACTACTATTATTGTTCTTACTACTACTACTTCTACTACTACTACTACTACTTATATTACTACTACTACTACTACTACTACTACTATACCACTTCTACTACTACTACTACTACTACTACTATACCACTTCTACTACTACTACTACTACTACTACTACTACTACTACTACTACTACTACTACTACTACTACTACTACTACTACTACTACCACTACTACTACTACTACTACTACTACTACTACTACTACTACTACTACTACTACTACTACTCTACTACTACTACTACTACTACTACTTCTACTACTACTACTACTGCAACTACTACTACTACTACTACTACTACTACTACTACTACTACTACCACCCCCCCCACCACCACCACCATAATCACCACCACAAACACCACAACGTTATTTTGAAAAAAACAAACAAAAACACATTTATGGAATTTATCATAAAATTCACGAGTTAGCTAAATACATAAAGGGCATCATGTAATAACGTAAAGGTGCACATTGTAGACTTGTATGACACACAATAGAATTCCAGTCAACATGGCAAACAATTACTAATTAGAAGAATGTGTCTTTAACAGTCTTTCCGAAAAGAAAAATTCGGTCTTCCTAATAGCTCGCTAATGCAACTTATTCATATCCAAAGAGCATTATAATATATTAATGAATCTGGATTTTTTTCAGCCGGCAAAGGTGAACGATACGTTTATAATACCGAAGCCAAATCAAAGCAAAGCGAGGACTGTTCTCGAATCAATCAAAGTTATAATAGAAAGACCTATAAACGCGCAAAACCATCAAGAAATAACGTGAATATGCAACATTATTATATGGATCATTTGACACCTTTTTGTTTGGTTTTCTCCGCAGATGATGAATATGACGGTGAATAAAATCATGGCGATTATATTATACATGCACACACTAATTAATAATTCGAATAATTATTTATTAAGCTAATATTTAAACATACGATTTCATTCATGTGTTCGCATTTTTTAACTACAAAGTCAACCTACCATATAATGTCTATGATTTCAATGCACTTGTATGGGAAAGTGAAATAAAGGGACTTGTTCACAGATTTGTGCATGTTTTGAATTGGTCCCACCGGGGTTCGAACCCGGGAACTCTGGATTAAAAGCTTATCGCCTAAACCACTCGGCCAGTCCGATTTCTATAATATTCCTGCATTTTTTACTTTAAGTAAGTGATCCACGTATCTGAACCACGAGCTTTGTCGAGCGGTTCACGTTTTCGTGCGGAGCAAACAATCATATCATTATTCAACACTTACCTAGTATTATATTTAATCCACCATTTTCCGTCTTTATTTTATAAAAGAAAAAAACCACACACACAATAGTATGAAAAACATAAAATGAAGTCACCAAGATGACGCCATTCTACTGCGCGTTTTGCTTTGTCACACACTGTTGAAATAAAGCAGAGTTTATCACACGGGGTGTTTTTTCGTCAATGGGATAAAGAATGCATCTAAGCGTGTTAAGTAATTCTGCATTTAAATACATATAAATCGTGTTTGCCTTTCTAATCCGCTGCCCTAGCTTGACCCCGGTTAACAATTATTCAATGTATAAAATACGATCCTACACCGAAATCAACACATTTTATTTTTATTGTATGCTTCTTTCTACCTTCATTTTACATTTTAAAGAGGTTTAACTGAAAAATTTGTTAAGACGCATAACGTCATGACGTCAACATAATGACGTCGTTTCACAATGAATTAATGCACGCGTATTTCACAATTTTGAGTCCAGCATCGTTGACGGTCTCACTGTAGTTAATCGTGTATCAGATTGAAACAGTAAAAAGATACCAGAGTGTTAATGTTCACTATGTTAAAACAGTAAATTACCAATTTCGGTTCACTGATGTTTCTTTATAAATCACTGGAAAGCATAAAATAAAGAAACATTATGAAACTCCGTTTTCATATCGATTATAAAACTGACGCATAAGTTGTATTTGTATGTTTGTTTGTGTGAATATATATTACTGATTGTGTATTTTTACTAGACATAATTCATCTTTCATTTTTGATCATGGCTAATAATTACAATGTTTAAACTAAACTTCGGCTGTATGGCGGACATATAACCGATGCATGTATTGTATTAATGTGTTTATTTGCGTCAATATATGTATATTTCTATATATTTTTCTGACTAAACATAATTCATCTTTATTGACTGTGGCAAATTACAGTATACCGATGTTTCACGACGTAAGTTCTGTGTCAAGTTAATAAACGGTTACCGACTTATAGAATAACACGAGTATGCACATATGTCTGCAGTTAACGACTGGCTCTGTCGCGTTCAAGCATCATTAGAAAGAAAGTGTGAAGATAAAACGGTAAAGTGTTGTTTCACATGATGCCTCTGCAATTACGATGACATAGATTATGGGTTTTCGGGCATAATTTGCATATTTACGGGGTAAATGGGAAGCAATGGCATTATTTAAACTGAATTTGAAACATGGCTTATCACAAGGTGTATTTTTCGAAGTCGGGAGCATGGCTGTCAGTTATGCAATACGATAATAAGACGTTGTTTCTGACTTGCTGTGTTGTATTATATTGGACCGTACTCATAGTGCCGGATTGTTTGTATTAAAGTGGTCAAATATGATGGAACAATGGTGTTAAATTATTGTATTCGTCTCAATCTCATGGTATGGTTGTAAATTGAAATTTCCAACGAATAATGCTGTTAATAAAGTCTTGATCCAAAAATATGTATATTTGCTATAGCTTTGGTTGTAGGTTTGTTCCAATATTAGAGCAGCTGATGTTTCGGGAAGGCATTTGATGTTTTTGTTTTTAAGCGTGTTTCGGACCATGGATCAGAAGTTTGCATTACAAAATAGTCCAGATATATGTCCACATATTTTCAATAAGATCGTGTCCTTGCATATAACAAGCACAGTTAACATGTTGATATTACCCATTTAATGGTGGGATCACATGTCCAGGTGTATAAATGGGTACCTGTAAGGGAAATAAGTCAATGTGCCGTGGCTGCATACTGCGCCCAGTGTTAACAGACGACTTATGACCCAGTAATCGGGTTGGGGGGAGCAAATGTGAAAGTCGGCTGAAGATGTATGCATCAATGTCAGTCTATAAACCTATCTTTTTCTTTTACATTTGAATGAGACATGACCGCATCACCTGGAAAGCTGTCAAACATTAACGAAACTCTGAAAATTTAACCGACATAAAACTCCTTTATTCTGAAATCAATCCTTCCATTATTATTATGGAAATACATTAGAAACAACTAATTACAGAAAATTATCGTTTTTGTTAACAATATCACACTTTTATTGCATGCATCGACATTATTTATTGAACCATTTATGCCACTTTAATGTGTGAATATAAACATGCTTGTTTCTATGTATTATTATATTCCTACAATATTAAATACAATCGCGTGTAGTATACAGAAATAAGAAACAATATCACGGATAAGAGACGTAAATTAATCGCTGCAATAAACTTGTCATCACTTTTCAAAACCAAATAAGAAGTCAATACTTTTTTTCTTTTACCTTATGTCGCTGTAACTTGATATCTTTTTTTGCTCTGTTTGCATTAACTTCACATTAATAGGAATTGATCTGCCATACAATTTTCTCGCTATGCAATAATTAAATCAGTTCCGGTCTACAGAAGATATTCACCTCACATAATTATAATAATTAAAACGCATACGTCAGTTAGGTGGGGCAAGATTGGTGAACATTAAAACCCTGTCACACTGAGGCGAATTTGAGCTACGAGTTCGCGCGAGTTGTAACTCGCCACAATTCGCCTGGTGGCGTGTAGATCTTGTACACATGTCGTTCTTGTCGCAGTGATGTCTACTTATGTCTTCTTATGTTGCCAGAACTCGCCAAGTAGTGGCTTGAATTTTAAACCGTTTAAAATTCTCGCCGCTCTTCGGCGACTTTTTATTCTCGTACACGTGTCGAAGACATGTCGAAGGAATCTCGTGCACTCTCAAACACACTCTACCACATTCCGTAGACATGTCTTCCCTTCCCGTAGCGTTTCGCCGTATATTATTGTTCTACGACATAACACGAGTTTGCTGCGAGTTTGGGAGAGTTGCTCTTCCGTTTATCGTAAAATGTCGCCTTAAACTCGTACTCATGTCCTCACAAGTCGTACAGACTCGTTCACACTAGTTCATTCTCGAAGACAAGTCTTCGATTGTCGAAACGATATCGTACGCATATCGCGGCTGAACTCGCGATAAAATGTGAGTATTGTACTTGTGTCATATCAATGTCGTGTTAAGGTTGAAGAGAACTCGAACAAATGTCGTCTTGAAATAGTTCCGCGACCAACTCGTCCACTTTACGGCGAGTTATAACTCACCAGAGCTCGTACAGAACTCGAAGCTCAAATTCGCCACAGTGTGACAGGGACTTACATAGCTGTGCCTACAATGGAGAGTGTTGTGCCAATGAATGGAGAAATGAAAGTATTGAGGAAACAATGTTCGCGGTCATGAAGATATTATTAAGGACAGAAAACCAATTTCAGTGTAATTACAGAATAAATGTATGCTATAGCATTAAACGTTGTCTCGTATATCGGGCGTTTCCGTATGTATGCATTGTTTTTCATAACGATTCATTGTTCTGTTATGTTATCATAGTATGCGATTTTATCACCAGTGGTATCTGTTTCATACAGCTCGACAGGACTAATGATCTGGCTGAACCTGACCATGTACGTTGGTGCTAATACAATTTGTTCCTAGATGTATGTGTTTTATGTATGATTTAAAATAAAACAAGACTAATCTTATACAATACGATTATTGTTTTTAATACAGTAATATATTATTTAATCAAGGTTCTGTCACAAGGCGTTTCCAGTTAACCACGTGTTTCCACAATAACGCACACTTTCTTGAAAGTCAAACATCTATGTTCAAATATTTCCGTAATGCAAATAGATTTGCATCGTGATCGTTGATTAGAGACGTATCGTTGCCAAGAGCAAAGGTGCGAAGTAGAGACGTATCGTTGCCAAGGGCAAAGGTGCGAAGTAGAATGACACTCAGTAAATATTACCCTTTGGAATAGCATTATTATGCATCTAGAATTCATCTCCAAAGTATCGTCTTATTATGCCGCAAGTGCACAATTACGTTGAAGATGTTGACCCAATATTTTTAAGCGTTATTATACCATTGACCGATAACACAAATTAACCCCGCCTACTTTCTATAATATCATGTCCCTGACTGATAACACGTTTTAGCTCCGCCCACATTAACGAATATCATGCTACTGTGTCACATGCAAGTATTGTTTAATCCCGCCCACTTCTCGGAACTACTTTTTGTAGGCGTGGAATGTTACGTGGTTAAAATGTAAACAAAGAATAGATCTATACAATGCCAACAATTTAATTCACAGAAATAAAATTTACTCGAACAAAACATTTAAACATTATTCAATTAACAAGAATAAATTTATTATGTCAAATAAGCATTATGCAAAAAACATGCACTGCACAACATACAAAACCGTCAATAAAATCTTAGAAAGCTGATATTTTTAAAAGCTACAGATATCACAAAAATTGAAATTCATGAAAGAATTGGATGAAATGTTGTGGCTGTTATTTTATCTATACTGAAAATTTGGCTAAGGATATGAAACCAAATCACTCAGACCATTAATTGTATCAACAAGTGAAAAGGAACTGCAAAGTCCATAATTATTAATCACTATCCATTGATACACCATTACATAAAATTCAGTGAAACCATTGCTGTAAGTTGCAGTGTACTGTAAGTGTAAGTCTTACCAAGGAAGAAGCTACTAAAATATTTCATTTTGTGTCACTTTAATACAAATGCAATGTTTTAGAAAAATGCTATTAATAACAGTTATTTTAAATAGATAATTAAAATGTTTTAATCATAAGAAAGCAAACAAATACTAGAATCTAGCCAGGTAACAACAATTATTTTGTTTGAAATGAAGGGTAAAAAAATATAAATAAACTACAAAAAGTAAAAAAAAAAAAACATGCTGTTCAAGAAATTATGGTCAATTTAATAAAAATGAACTCTTACTTTTTATTAAAAATTCAAATAAATACTTGCCATTATAATTTGATTCACAACAAATCAATTTATTTCTAAATGAAATGTCAAATGTAAAAAAAAACATGGCTTTAAAAGTTATAAACATTAGGTTTAGTTAAATAAAATGCAGTCAATGTGTTATAATTTAAAACATGAACTAGGGAAATAGAATCTACATGAGAAATAGAAAATTGGTAAATGATGCAAAACCATTTGAAGAATATGAAACTGAAAAAAAAGATCTTATTATGATGGTCATCTAGGAATTCTTCAATTTAAAGTCCTAACAACTAATTAAATGCAGTTTGGAACTCATAGACAAGATAATCTGCCTATTGATAGAGTAACACATATCCACTAGCTATACATAGTGTCTAGAAAATGTCACATCAAAAAGTGTTACTCTCAGTCTGTTGCAACAACTTTCAGTGGCTGTGAACCTGAAAATATGAAAGAAATGCTGACACCTTTTGAAAATACGGTAACTCACAATAACATAAGCAAAACAGCATATGTTAATAAATGACTAAATTAATTAAATACATATTTAAATATAGGCACCTATGGCTCTAAAATAAGGCAAAACAGAAGGCAAAAGATTATAATTAGACTTTTATTTGTGCACTCGAAGATGGTATTACCAGGGCACTTACCAATTGTTAGCTCTGCCAGGAAGGACGTGATACAGACGCTTTGTGATACCCGTTGCTGTCCCACCAATATAATGCAGCTTTAATACGAGCCCACATCGCAAACACGACAGGCTGCATCTCTAATTCCTGCAGTCTGCAGTTGCGTTCCCCACCCAGTTTGACATCACACTTGGGGGACAGTTTTTCAGAGCAATCGTCCACCTCTCAACTTTGAACGCATTATGAACTGATGGAAAAGTTGATTAACGACGCACTTGATAATAAATCCGCTGGTTGTTTTACTTTTAAATTTGTTTCGTTGTTGAAGTATTCACATTACACACGTACTGCAAACAGTTGAAAAGTAATCGTTATGTCGACTGCAGTCTTCTTCTTGTGTGTGTGCTAATAGATAAAATGACGTACATGTATTTATATCATGTTCAATGTTCCAATAAGTAGCAATTTCTCAATTTTTGGTTCATTGGTTAAATGTGTTTAAAAATGTTAAATTGTTGATGATTTTATCAAGAGCTATTTGTTATGCGTAACTATGCATCGACGCTAGTAGACGCCGTCAGGCTGTCTCATTTGCATATTGTGTGTACTGTAAATTGCTAAATGTTTGCGATTGAATTAGTTTAATGTATTTTATTTATTATAAAAAACAATATTTGCAAAACGTGGCATAATAAATGGAATATATGGTTGGTGACTTTTGATATCATTTGATATCAGACTCGTCTGATATAGCGTAGGAAAAGGCTAGGCAAGCCTCGCCTTTTTCCTACGCCATATCGGACTCGTCTGATATCACATGATATCAAAAGTCAACAACCATATATTTTCTATATATACACCTGGACCAATAATGCAACAAGTCTGTGTCACTGTGATAAAAAATAATGATTCCATTGAATTTTGTACAAAAAAAATCAATCCCCTCATAAATGTCTATCCTGAAAACTTCCAAATCTGTGTAAGTTTTCAACTCGTGGTTGCAGTGGTATCTGAGAAGAGTACCAGTGGGAAAGTAACCACTGCGGGGAGTATGATTTAGTGCGTTTATTGATGCAATTATTGTGTTTTTTAAAGTTGGGTTTATTTTAATGACGATACTTCATGTTTTGCAATGTATGTTCTGTCCATTTGGTATGCTTTCCTGAGCTTACTTCAAAACAAGTGTACACATTAATGGGATCTTGAGCATAGATACGTGCATTTGTTCTGCTAGAACATTGTATCACATTACAATGATTGTCGAGCTGAATAAACATAGCTTAATTACCTGTGTTCAACACTTACCCTATATTCTATTTCGCTTAACGCTCAACATTGCTTGTTCTCTTTCCAAATTTGCTTCCGCGATTAATTATTTTCCTTTGTTGCTGAACAATTCCTTTCTTCAACTGCGGGTACTTCTTTGAGGAATATAATTATGGTTATCATCTCTTCAAATGGTGTCGGCTTTTTTTAAGTGTTTGTGATTGTCGACGTCTGCTACAGTTATTCCAAAATACAACGTAGTGTAATCACGATCACGAGATACTGTTTGTATCATATGTATGGCATTTTGTAAATAAGCATACAACACTTTAAATGTTTCATTCTGATCGTTGCGGGTATCTTATGCAAATACTGAATGTGATTCAAAGTTACTGTAAATAGCAATACCTCCTCTTGATTCACATGAAAGTCTCAATGCAATTTAACTAACATATTGTGCAATTTTTGGTAAATGTTGAAAAGGACAATAATTAAGCGTAATTTGAAATATTTCGTAATATCAGCACCTTAATAAACAACCCTCCTTCAACTGTCTTCAATAATGCTTAAGTCTGCTAGGATTGCTGACAGCTTCTTTTTTTATATCGACGCCAAGGTACACATACTGGCGCAGTGCCCAAATCCGCCACATTTGAGGGGTATTTTACAATATTTTCAAAAGGTGTTTACCGATTTACATTAACATTCACATAAATCAAGTTAGGTGTAATGCGCATTTGCTGGCGTGTTTTGGTTACATTTCGAATACTTGGCACATGAAAAATATTTATTGAGATTGAAGGCCTAAACAGTGTAAAGAAATGAGCGAGGGAGTGCCTAAATCCGCCACCCATCTTAAAAATATTCCAGTTGCTCGAAACTAATTTTTTTTAATGAATTATGCTTTCAAAGCAACTTCTTTTGACTTCTATTGACAAAACTCCCACTTTGTTTATTTAAGGTTCATTTTCTAGTGTTAAAAATAAAACGGTGATTTATAAGTTGCATGGGGAAAATCGTAGTTCAGGAACCGTGACATGCTTATTCCACATTTGACCATTGTTCTTATTTAATTTTCTATATTAAGCAGCTCGCTGTCTGTTGTTAATACAATCTTACAATTTTTTCAAATACTCATTTGTATTTCTAAAAATAGCTCTGAAACTGAGGACCTGCGTGCACGTGGGACAACTAAGGAGGGTTTGAGTAGCGAGACATTTGCGCTCTTAATATGCAGTTTTTTCCGCATGTTATTGTATGTAATGCCACGCATAATGGTTATTTTTATCCTGAACAAGCTCATATTAGACATAATATTAATACACGATAGTTTAATTTTATCATGGACACTCTGCGGGGCCTCAAAATTGCGCATGCGTAGTATGAAATAGATTCCCCACATGCAGTTTGTTTGCATTTATGGGTTATGTACAAAAAAATTGGATTAAATATTCATTTATGCACAGATCAAGATGAAAACTCGTCAGCGTTGTTAAGGGAAAGTATCATATTGATCCAGATCAACAAAATAGAAATCGCCGGTAAAAAGCGCTTATTCGGATGGGGTGGCGGATTTAGGCAAGTGGCGGATTTAGGCACTGCGCCAGTACTCAGCGTAATTGCTAATACATGCTTATAGTCCAAATTTCACGCGTCTATGGATATCTTAAATATTTAGTCAAGATATATTTCATAATTTTTTTTCAATTTTTATTTCTTCCCAATATATACATCCATTCTATTTTATATACACATATACATACCAACATCAACAGTGATTCATATTTCACGAGTTACAATAGTATTTTTAAACAAGTGTATATATTAAATTAACTAGTATACATTTTATATCGTTTTATACAGTGGATTTGAGTGTGCATGTGTGTGTGTGTGCGTTTGTGTGGGTATGCGTGTGTGTGTGTGCGTGTGTGTGTGCGTGTGTGGGCGTAGAAAGTATCATTAAAAATAAAGTGTATGCATGGATATGCATGTATGTGATGTCGACAAGATAAAAAAAAATATTCCGATTTGATGGACATTTGGTGTTTTGCGGATGGGAATAGATATCTGAATAGCTTGAATCCAATTTGTCAGAAAACCCCATCGCTTTCGGAATTCTTCATTCTTATTGTTTAACGATGCTATCGTTTCTTTAATATTTATTTTGTGCTTAAAGTAAGTATTAAATGATATGATATTTGGTAAGATTCTTTCATACTTGCATTTGATGATGAAGTACTTTGCTAGAAGTATTATGAAATTTGTACAATTTTCAGTATATGGATTACTGTTTCTTATATTACAAAAGGAAATTGTTTTATAATTCAGTTCTACATTAACATCGAGTTTAACAGTAGTTTGTATGTATGTTTTTAAACAAAACCAAAAATGCTGTATATGTTGTCATATGCTGTATAAGATATATTTAATATAGCATAACGAGAAGACACTCCAAGCTCAGATGAATTAATAAACGTCAGCTCTTTGCGTTTTGTAGAAATCACAAGTCAGAAACACTCCCATTGACAAGATCAATTATCAAGGGCATTGTGTCTCGAAATAAGTTTCATATTATCTTAACCTTGAGGCGATGACAAATGGAAGAACATAGATAACGTCTCATCATGTTTAAGAACATGACAGCTCAAATACGTCTGATCGTTGTAATATACAATTATAATGTCTGTGTGAACGTCATTGTCTAGGGAATCAAGTCAAAAATCGCCAATTAAAGTAACACAGAATTAGATTCCAAAAAATACATTTGTAAAAGACGACGACACTGCATTTTCATTATAAGCTGTTCTTTATGGCGTCTGTAAGTTATTCAATATAAATAAAGTGTGTTTAACTTCACTTGGAGTGCAAGTGAAATAGCACATAAATGGATCTTTTATTGCTCTTTGCTTTTTCATTATGTAGTTCCATTTTCCAATGGACTACATGAAGTTATTTAGTTTCTAAAAATAACATGTTTATTATACTTAAACAGTGCTACGCGTGAATATTAGAATAAATCAACCAATAACCATCGTATGGTATTACACTTTTACATCGTGCTAATGATATAATTATAAGTAGACAGTTGAGAATACAGCCCGTTGGCGCAAAGAAAGCCCCCAAATCGCTTGTGTAACAAATTACTTTGAACGTGTTCTCTACTTAGAATATAACCTACATGTTGAGCCAATGAAACGGCTTGATTGCATCCATAAAGTGATACATTTAATCATTAAGAGCACGATCTTAACGGATGCTGTTTCAGGCTTTTGATTGGTTATGTGGATCCTTGCCTTTTCAAAATATGTAGTAAACATTATCATAATATATGGTTATCTACTATTCACATATTTCAATGATGTACATGCGCAAGGACCAATCAAACTGTTGGTTATATTCTAAGTAAGGTAGAACAAAAAGTATTTTCTTAATATGTTCTAATTATTAGTTAAACATGATACTATATCCTGTCTCATGAATACAATTACACTTTATCACGTATTGTTACAATATCGCTGATATATGATATCAGATGCTTTGGTTTTGGTCGTTGTGCTGCATAGCCCGTGTTTTAATATGCTACTAAGTCCTTGTTTATATTGACATTTTTATTTTATATCACAATAACATTGTTGTAAAATACAAAACTAAAACATAACAATTGGCACATATTGCTGTTAATATTAGGATTGAGTATTTGTTAGCGCTTTAATACAATGCTATCAGTTCATATATAGGTTAAATGATTTGTATTTATTATGTGCATAATAATATGTTACACTTCAATAAATCAAGACAACTTTTCAACGCTAGTTTATATTATACAATTTATATATTATAAGCTACCACCATGTTATTCACACTATATCGAATGTCCACCTATAAATATATTTGACTGCATATATACAGTCATAATGAATACATGGTTTGGTGTAATAAAAAAACTGATGCATGTATATTACACTACATAGTGGATCATTGATTTAACCTCCCGGCTTACAGTATAACAATGGTTCTCCGAGAGAGTTCTGCGACATGTTAACAACCGGATGCCTACGTATAATAGCGAGTAATAGATGTCTGAAGTTTACGAACACAAATTTGTCACATTGAACCTTCATTAGAGGGCATTTTATGCAACTTAAATGTTTTATTGTTTACAAGGATGACAGTAATTTGAGGGTTTCGGGCAAAACGTACAATATACTGACTGGTACATTTGACGATTAAGCAACGGGTGACGGGCATATAAGATACGAGTGCAATCACAACTTTTACCTAAGCAATTATTAGTTTATTTGTTGCAAGATAGCAAGTAAAATGATCAGCTTCGAAATGTGTGCACAAATCGAAACAATAATGACCCATGCTCAATATAAACTGTTACAACTTTCAGGGTCACTCAAACTGGTCAGTCAATGATAAATATCATTACGCGAAGAATTATTATCTTTTAATTTCATGATTTTACTGTATTGCTATTACGATATTAATATACAAGTACATATAACTAACAGTAGTGCTCTCTTAAACAAACAGCATATTGTTAAAGGCAATATTTTGATTATGGCACATAGCGTTTTCAAAGTGTAGCCAAGCAATCCGCGATATATGCCTGTGGTCATTAGTAATATTGTCTCAAGATTCTGAGCATTCATGTCCTATAACTACTTTAATCATTTATTATTTTGTGATATATAATACGGGCAATGATTAAAACGACAATTACTTTAAAGAAAACTGAAATGTATCTGAAAGTCAACAATGTAATAAAATATGTGTCCTTAAAATATGCATACAATTGCAATAAATGTTGCATTTGTATTTCAGTCTGTCTGGGGTCAATCTCTAAAAAAGGTAGACAGTATGAACGTTCATGTGAACATTTGATACAAATGGAAATGAAAAACTGGTATCTTAGTATTTAGAATATCAATGTACGCTGATTATTCATACTCAGTCATAGTGCACACACGGTATTTACTTAGTTATAAAAAATGCGTGGGAATAACACTTTCAAAGTATACCATATGATATAAGAATAGCATATCCCGACTTTCAAAATAATAATACAGTTCCTCATCTGAAGACAACGGCGATATATTGCCTTAATACAAATGTACGTACTTTGTAACATATGTAATGGTTTGCTAACTGTGTCACGATGTACTTTGTAATGTATGTAATGGTTTGCTGACTGTGTCACGGTGTACTTTGTAATGTATGTAATGGTTTGCTGACTGTGTCACGGTGTACTTTGTAATGTATGTAATGGTTTGCTGACTGTGTCACGGTGTACTTTGTAATGTATGTAATGGTTTGCTGACTGTGTCACGGTGTTCCGATCAAACTATTTTAAACCTTCTAAGCTAAGACAAGGCTTGTGAACACATATCTGCGAAAGAACTGAAGTTTACATCTCTTACATTTATGAATCAAGATAATTTAATACGCGCAAAGTTCAGACGGCATTCCAAAATATATGAATTATGAAACGTTAGCGCATTGTCATTTGTAGACACAATTTCAGATAGAAACACTCTTATTGACAACTGAAGTCAGTATTACCCATTAGGCAGTACGATATGTCTTGTAATGAGTTTCTGTCCTGCTAATAATTCGTGTGCAAATAAATAAATAAATAAATAAATAAATAAATAAATAAATAAATAAATAAATAAATAAATAAATAAATAATGTACGATAATGTTCATATAAACATAAGATGATTTTTCAACAGATGCATACACTAGAAGCTATTCGTTTATGGAAAGCATTTTACCACGCTACTTAACACACAATAGCTTTCACGTTACAAGCCTGAATAGCGTTAAACCACACCCAAGGAAATAACAAACGTCTTCTTAAGACAACGGCACTAAATTGCTATAATTGTTCAATGTCCAGACTCGTCTACTGTGCAACAATTTCCGATCGCATATTGCATTTCACTAAAAGCCTTTTATCACGTGTAACTCAGACAACACTCCAAACTATATGAATTGAGAAATGTTAGCACTTTGCTTTGTGTATGAACAATTAGTGAACGGAAATAGTGATTGAGCCTTAGTGATTATACTTATCCATTGCCATGCATTCGACGGCTTCATTGTAATATATGTTTTGTCCTCTGCAAAACATAGTGCCATGGTGATTTAATAATGCATGATCATATGAGGCGCTTCGTGGGAAAACCGGTCTTAATGCATGTGCGTAAAGTGTCGTCCCGGATTAGCCTGTGCAGTCCGCACAGGCTAATCCAGGACGGCACTTTCCGCCTACAGTGATATATGTTTAGAAGATACTTCATTGAAACAGAAAATACCATAAAAGCGGAAAGTGCTGTCCTGGACTAGACTGTGCGGACTGCACATGCTAATCCGGGACGACACTTTACGCACATGCATTAAGACCGGTTTTCTCATGACGCCCACATATATATTTCGCACTTATTGAGTATATTATTTCATACGGTTATCCATGATGGGCTGTCCGGTTAGGGCAGTACTTGGCACACGTCATTTTCACCGCGACGACTGGGGTTCAATTCCAGGAGTCTGTGCCTGGGAGTTTCTTTGATACTCATCATACCGGACTAGTGGCATTTTCTACGGATACTGATACTCAGTTTTTCCCATACATTTCAAGATCACAGCATAATTAAAACTAATTGTTTTTAAATAATTGCTGAAAATAGCAGATATGATACAAAATTGTCCCTCTATAAGTAAATTAGATAAGGATGCTGGAATATTACCCGGGTCTTCACATAATGCAGCTTCCGCGATGAAGACCTTTATCATCAACGTTCCTTTATAAAATAGAAAGAAATAACATGAACAGAAATTAAACTTTATATTAAATATAACTAACTTTTGTATACCAGCATTCAATAACATTTCGTCAATTAACATACTTGAAAAGGTATGCATCTATTTCCAACCAGCGATGTCAAATAGTCGGACTAAACATAAAAGGAAACAACTATTTACATCAGGGTTAATATTTCATGCATGATCTATAAACAATCGGACGGATCTTGGAATATCCATTAAGCTATCATATCTATATAAGTTAATGCGAGCTTTAGATTCATGATACTATGAGACTAATGCGCACACATTTATCTTTCATATCATCAATGTCAGACCGGAAACATAAAAACATAGAAGGTCTGATAATTTTGGAAATTTTATATATTTTGTTGAGGTTGAACAATTATAATGATATTGGAGAAATTTAAGCATGACTGATTCAAAAGAACAAAAGCTACGAGTAATGGAAACACAATGCAAACGCATGCTGTCTATTTTAGCTGTATAAGCTAGAGATGTCAACGAATAATAGAATATTCGATTATTCGAATACCTAACCGAATATTCGAATTAAATATAGTTATTCGATTATCAAAATAAAAATATATATACCCTCTGCCAATGTGATCTTTTGTTTTCAAAGTTTGCTATTTTGACACATCATTTAGCCCGTTGGGTGCTAGGGTGCGCAACATGTGTCTCTGACCCATATGTCGTCTGCAGATCCAGATATGTTTTAAAGCGAGTGTGTCTAAGAAATGGGACTTCAAGTGTGCATTACGATTAAAACGTCGGAAAAATATATTACTGCTGACATCAAATAATGTTAACTTATGACTATATATTGATCTAATGTAAAAAGCGTTTACGCATTTTTATTTTTTTTTATCAAATTGTTTGCATCATATCTTTTCAGAGCACAATAACGTAGTTTTAAGGGCGCTGCCTATTAACATTTGTTGTTAAGACTCATTAAATATGAGTTTGATACCCTCTTAGCGGGTTTATTTTTTTCAGGCATTTATGTTGTTTTGTTTATATGAAAAAATATCACTATGTTCTATATTATTAATACATACTTTTTAAATGATCTCTTTTTGTATTTATACTAATTCCGATGTGGATGATTATGGTGATGATGATAATGATGATTGATGATAATGGCTGCAAAACAAGCTTATAACCAAATTATAAAATTACAGAATATTCGATTATCATTCGAATACTGACTTCGAATATTCGAATACAGCTGTAGTATTCGTTGCCATCCTTGGTATAAACTTAAAATCCGGTTCTGTTATTATATTGTGTACTAGATGTATATAAACTGGCTTGAAACCTACTGGTTGGTCGCGGTATGACTAGACACCGAAAACCCACGAAATCCGGCGAAAACCCACGAAAACCTACTTAAAATAAAAAGGAAACCGCTCGAAAACCTACAAGTAGCAACGTTAGCCTACTTTAAATAACTAAAGCACACGAAAACCACAATTTAACAGCGAAAACCCGTGAATTGTGCACAATTTAAAAGCTTCCATTGGTTTTCGTGTTTCCTCTGGTTTTCGCGGTTTTTCGTTAGTTTAAGAAGGTTTCCTTGGGTTTTCGCCAGTTTAGGTAGGTTTTGTATGCTTCCGTTTGTTTTCGCTGATGAGTTTCATAGGGATTTTGCAGGTTTCTGTTAATGAAGTAGGTTTGTGTGGAGTTTTGCGGGTTTCCGGTGTTTAGTCATACCCGGCTGGTCGTATTAATGACGCTGAAGCAATTTAGTTGGCAATTTAAATACGGATTTACTAAATATAAAAACGAATGTAAAACCACCATGCATATATCGAACAGCCTCTGAATTGGTCATATGCCGTAAAAGAAGAACGTCCCGCATAGACGTTTTAATGTCATGTTGATGTTTTCGGTGGATGCATGACACAATATTTAGAAACAAGGTACATGATATTCTGTAAGTTTATGGCGTCATGACGTTATATTACGTAACGTCATTTTTGTGCGTTTGTTTTCACATAGAATTTACTATATGCAATAGAGGATAACATATTAAAAATGTCTTAAGAAGGAAACCCGCCATTGTCCTGTCGTGTTTTGAAAGCGTACTGTGATGCATCCCATGCACGTCAAATATGACGTTCGTTTTTTAACGCATATTCCCAGTTCAGTGCCTTTTTGATATTAGTATGGTCGTTTTACATTCGTTTGCATATTGTGTAAATCCATATTAATTTGCCTATTAAATTGCTTATTTATTTACTTTTTAACCAGACTCACTAGAATCACGGTTTTCCTTCTATGTAACATACAGGGCCTTTAACACAATAACATTCGTCTAAATACATTTTAGGGAATGGCATGTTTCCCTTTGGAATGCAATTTATCCAGTGTAACATGACCTTGTAACATTATTAATATATTTATTTTGATTATTGTTTTTCTTATTTGGTCGCAGCATGTGATGCATCATATTACGCCTTCTAAACACGTCAGGATATTATCTGGCGGTACCCTTCTGAAGATATTTCTAAGCCTTCGATTCATCAAAATTTCAAATAAATAAATAATATAAAATCAGTATCTAATTTTGTGACAAATCCAGCTGAAAAAATAGTTTCGACGATTTTGCAACTCATAATGAAGCATTTTCTTTGTCATCGCGTTATGTGTAATGCAAACATCAAATAAATTTACCGGAATATTTATTTTAGTTCAATTTGAATTCATCTGTTACTTGCAGTTCCATTACCGGTTGTTCTTTACAGCGCCTGTTAGCTATTCAATAGCAATAAAATGGTATAAAAATTATACTTGGAATGCCAGTGGAAAAGCCAATAAATAGATATTTTACTGTCTTCTGCATTTTCCTAATTAAGTTTTGTTTTAATTCAATCCATTAGCTTAAATAGTTTCTAAATATAAATGAGTTAGTTATCTTTTTACAGAGTACAAAATGAATATGAGCATCAATCAAGCAATCACCAGTGTACTGTAATAAATATTGTGCATGCTATTACCATGTATACACTTTGGAATGTAGGCCGTTGGCACAAAGCAAGCCCAACATTTGCCAGTGTACACATTACATTACAGAGCGTACTTAATAATGCTTTTGTTTTCTTTCTAATGATTTAATGGTAACCATTGTTACTTTACTGCTGTATTTCTATGATATTTGATAAAGGATGCTCCATATTTGACCATTGTGTTGCATCTTCTTCGCTTATGGAACTACGCAATATTGCTTCAAGTTTCGTTTTAATGGCGAAAGAAATATATAACAAATAGCAAATAAAGCTATACATATTAGTATTTAGTTGTTGATGTCCACCTTTATACAATGCTATAATAAAAAATATCATAAAACATGTGTATTTATTTTAAGCAACGAATTTTCAATTTAATACACTGCATACTTGCATATAATATGAAAGTCATTTGTATTTATTCTATGCAACAAATATATACATACTTTGCACACGTATTATGTTAAAGTTAATATTTTACATAATACTAAATGCTGCCACAGTGGCGTTTTCATAATAGCCATGAATGTCCATGTCTGCATAAAACATCCAATTTTTATAATCATGATTCCGTCTATAAGCGCTAAGCATCTACATTGGAAATACCACAAAATATCGAAATATCATAACACACAAAAACAAAGTTTGCCCATACGGTTTTTGTGGTATTAGACTATTTCAGGCACAACCTGAAACATGTTGGATTGTTTTAATAACATATATTGTAATGATTATTGGAAAATTGACTGTACATGCTGATAATACCACAAATGCCACATAAATAACGTGAACTAATGTGAATAACATACATGATATTGCAGATACTATTTGAGGCTTGTCGTGGAAAAATCGGGCTAAATCCATGTGCGTAAATTGTCGTCCCGGATTAGCCTGTGCAGTCCGCACAGGCTAATTGGGGACGACACTTTCCGCCAACAGTGGATGTATGTTTAGAAGAGACTTCATTGAAACAGAAAATACCATAAACGCGGAAATTGTCATTCTGGATTAAGATGACTGTGCAGACTGCACCGGCTGATCCATGACGACACTCAACGCAGATGCAATAGGCCAAGGTTTCCCACGACACGCCTTATTTGTTACTGAGCTGAACCTGTGAAAGCTTGTGACACCGTGTCTTTCTTACATCACATAAACTCTTAAAATAGTATTATGTATTGTTATTATAGCATTTAGACCATTTATGTGCGCATGACAACACGTAACTGATTATGTGCTTAGGAGAAGAACAATATAAGACTAAGTTTTTCGTTTAAATCCTCTTCAAACACGTATTTGCAATACTGAAATGTTGTATGCTCCGAAAATATACATGTCTACGCTAGTTTGAAATAAATAAGTTTAAACCAATCGTTACATGTAATTTAAGAAGAAAACCACACACACACGTAATATAAAATACATTACAGAAGAAACGACAGTAAATCACAATTTAAAGTTGATTCCGTCAGTAAAATGTCACCCTGTACACTAAGAAGAAGATGCGACAAAGCAAATATAATTCGCATTTTCGTCCTGTGAAATTGTAGACACACAAGAAATTTGAGTGATAATTATAATAAGGATAAGTATTTCCGTGTGCAGGTTCATTTGTGTCCATACATTTATAATATATGTTTATGGGCTAGACACACTTCATCTTTGCTCTCGAAATGTGGATAAATGGATGTTTCACGAAGAAAGCCTCGCGACAAGTTTATGAACGAATACCCACGTATAATATCCAATGAATATAATTATTATACTGTCTGAAGTTATCGAAGAATTCCGTCATATTTAAGCATCATTAGAGGGCAATTATGAGGAGAACATGACATATTCTTTTCTAGAATGACAATAAGTGGTGGTCTTCGGGCAAACCTGTACTGACAACCTGACATCAGTATGCTGATTAAAAACAAATAAAAGGATACAGGAGCTTCGTGTGCTATTAGGGACTATGTTTGTCACTTTTGTTATAACGGTATAATGGCAATGGATGAAACTACTGATAACCAGACGACAGTTTGCTTATTAAAACTAATTGGGATACAGGAGTTGTGTGTACTATTGAAAAATATTTATTGTCGATGCAATGTTATAAACATATAATTGTATTCATACGTTATTCATCTTAAGACTGGTGCGATAGTATTCTCGATCTAATTTCTAGACAAAAAATGATAATATCATAATTATTGAATTTAATTGACAGTCATTAATTGACAGTCATGTCAACACAATAGATGTTGACAGTATTATAATAACATACATTTTAGAAGATATCTTATACCATGCATTGTCCTATGTCATCAATATTATAAATACAAACTTAACATCGAAATGCCATTTCTGTCGTAATAACGCAGGTAAATCTGATGTTTAAAAAAACGTCTATCATTTGATGTCCGTCTGCGCGATTACCGATCCGAGTTATTAAGGAAATCTAATTGCAGTATGAAAACTAAAAGACACCATGGGACTAGTGATGATAGTCTGTTGGTGTCAATGAAAAGCATTATGTCCATGTCTCTAGTGTAAATATAAATGCACTCTATGCACTGAACTGCTATTTAAGTAGTACATCCGAAATTGGCCCTGAATGTTCGGCTTGCCTGCCAGCAACACAGAAAGGATGTTCACCGTCAGCAATTATTTTGTCTAGATATTATATTTATGGTCTACACTAAAGCTTTCATTTTAGTCACTATATAGCGCTTTAATTCTCAAGAACATTTGGTGACGTTCAACTCATGTATAACAAGCACAAAACGTCGTTGTGGTTTGTACGTGTGTTGTATTAGTTAAACGTTGCACTTTATAGTAAATCTCGCTGCTTAACAGGGTGTCGGCGACCCGGGCAAGTATTCACTAACCCGTTATTAGACGAAAGAACAAATGATAGACTAAGACTCTAGATTCCAGGAATAGGCCGCTTAGCAATGTCGCTCATGTCATTAATGAACCATTCTATTAAAATGTTATAATTTGCGTAGGAGACTACCAAAACGAATCAGATTAACAATTTTCTTTGAATATCCTTAGAACACATGCATTAATATTCTTCATTCGTACGTATTAAGTGTAAGAATGGGTTAGTGAATACGGGCCGCTTTCGCCAAGTTTACAGAACAAACGAATCGTTTTTTCTTCTGCTCGTTCTATTTCATTTTGTTCATCTCTGACACACTTACTTAGATACGGGTGTTAATCTTTCCGACATGTAAGCTCACTAAGTAATAATTACAACGCTAGATTATACTCACCGCAGATAATTATAAATCATGTTAGACAGGGATATTTCCATTAAGTTTAAACGAACAATTTAAATAAATAACGCATACAATATCTGAGAATAACATTCTCTATGTATTTTTTTATCTTTGAAAAGATTGTATAATTCTGTCACTATTACGTTTATATATTTTTATGGGCTATTCATAATTCATTTTTGCTTTAGGTTTGTTGCTAATGAAAGTATAACTATGATTTTATAACGAGAATTATCGACAAGCTAATAACTGGATGCCGATAGAATACAGAGAGGGAATTCATAAAAGTCTGAAGCTAATGGCCAGATTTGTCAATTTGAAGTACCATTAGAATAGAAAATGTTCCAAGAAAATGACAATTTGCTGTTTCACTACTAGCATTCGATTAAATAAGGATGGCAATAATGAGAGGCTGGTATTTTCGTCAGCGATTTCCTACTGCAAATCTTGTACTTTTCTTAGCAAATGAATTTTATAAATTATGCCATTATGACGTGTGTGCACATGTATGTAATACATTGGAATTTTCCGGGGAAGCAAAAAGTGTTTTCCATAAATAACAGCGGCTAGTCGAATTCGAGACATAATCAACTGACTGTATTCATGATTAACAGCGGTTAGTCGAATTCGAGACATAATCAACTGACTGTATTCATGATTAACAGCGGTTAGTCCAATTCGAGACATAATCAACTGACTGTATTCATGATTAACAGCGGTTAGTCGAATTTCGAGACATAATCAACTGACTGTATTCATGATTAACAGCGATTAGTCGAATTCGAGACATAATCAACTGACTGTATTCATGATTAACAGCGGTTAGTCCAATTCGAGACATAATCAACTGACTGTATTCATGATTAACAGCGGTTAGTCCAATTCGAGACATAATCAACTGACTGTATTCATGATTAACAGCGGTTAGTCGAATTCGAGACATAATCAACTGACTGTATTCATGATTAACAGCGGTTAGTCCAATTCGAGACATAATCAACTGACTGTATTCATGATTAACAGCGGTTAGTCCAATTCGAGACATAATCAACTGACTGTATTCATGATTAACAGCGGTTAGTCCAATTCGAGACATAATCAACTGACTGTATTCATGATTAACAGCGGTTAGTCCAATTCGAGACATAATCAACTGACTGTATTCATGATTAACAGCGGTTAGTCCAATTCGAGACATAATCAACTGACTGTATTCATGATTAACAGCGGTTAGTCCAATTCGAGACATAATCAACTGACTGTATTCATGATTAACAGCGGTTAGTCCAATTCGAGACATAATCAACTGACTGTATTCATGATTAACAGCGGTTAGTCCAATTCGAGACATAATCAACTGACTGTATTCATGATTAACAGCGGTTAGTCCAATTCGAGACATAATCAACTGACTGTATTCATGATTAACAGCGGTTAGTCCAATTCGAGACATAATCAACTGACTGTATTCATGATTAACAGCGGTTAGTCCAATTCGAGACATAATCAACTGACTGTATTCATGATTAACAGCGGTTAGTCCAATTAGAGACATAATCAACTGACTGTATTCATGATTAACAGCGGTTAGTCCAATTCGAGACATAATCAACTGACTTTATTCATGATTAACAGCGGTTAGTCGAATTCGAGACATAATCAACTGACTGTATTCATGATTAACAGCGGTTAGTCCAATTCGAGACATAATCAACTGATTGTATTCATGATTAGATCTACTGGACATGTATGCAGTTAGGCTCAAAATTATGAAGGTTATTAGTTCAAATATTAATTGAAAATGATAAATAAACGTTGATGGTTAGCTCCTTTAAAGTGTTAACACTGAAATATATTAACATATTCTTACAAACGTTGCGATTTGAATAATGGTTAACGTTTTCGTCGTCGTAGAATCATATACTCATTTTTCTGCAAAAGGACATTCGACGCATTCACAAAGCGGGTTTATACGATGGTAACACATTCGCTCCTGTTTAAAATACGATTTGTTGATAAAATCGTACCACATATATTAAAAGATTGTTCTACGTAAGAGACTTTTAACAAACAAATACGTTAAAAGTATTGTAAAATTGTTACATCAAGATAAAAATGTCTTTCAATTGAACACGTACAAGTTATACTAGACATGGGTGCAAACGGTGAAAAGAATGCATATTGCATATATATTATTTACTACACTAATATATAAACCAATAATCGTGCAACGCTGTACGCAACAAAGCATGAAACAACACATGATACAAGGCGCGACATGTATATGTATACTCGTATTTTAACAATTGCTATTACACGTTCCGAGACATGCAGTGAACAAAAGCAATAAATAACATATCAAACCGTCTAGAGTCCTGACATTTGTTCCGACCTTATCGCTTCACGGTCTCTTGTACTGAGGTCTTGTCTGGCTTTCTGTTATTAGCTGTTTAATTATTTACAGGTGTTCCTTTATGGGGATGACCACATTTGTTATACGTTCTGACATAAATATTTAATTACATAAGTAAACGTTATCGTTAGTTTTCATATATGAATAATATAAATGTGTTGAATGTTTTAATATATATGAAAAAGCATTGTATGTTAATATATTTATTTCAAGGCCAGATCGGAATCAGAGGAATGAAGATAATTGTTTACATACAGTTGCGATTATGCGGTGCTAATCAACACCCAAGTAAAAGTGTTGTACGTACAGGCATACGAGCACACTTGGATTGCTTTTTATGCCAAAAACAAGTTGGCTTACCATTCATTAAGTGAATAAGGTAATTTTGTAGGAACTAGGCGATCGAAATGAAATGTGGCGCGTCGTAGGAAAACCGATCTTAATGCATGTGCGTAAAGTGTCGTCCCGGATTAGCCTGTGCAGTTCGCACAGGCTAATCCGGTACGGCACTTTAATCTTTTATGGTATTTTCTGTTTCAGGGAAGTCTCTTCTAAACATAAATCCACTGTAGGCGGAAAGTGCCGTCCTGGATTAGCCTATACGGACTGCAGAGGCTAATCCGGGACGACACTTTACGCACATGCATTAAGTCCGGTTTTCCAACGACGCGTCTTAAATATGCTTTGAAACAACACAAGTAGTCATTATGGAATTGATATGGATCTGTCAGGACGAATATTCCAATTTTAATATCAAGTAATTTTAATAAAGTGAAAACTGATACGCCCTTTTGTTTGAGAACAAAAAATGCTGGAAGTTTTAGTTTCAATTGATGCAGCTATAACTTTATTTATATATTTATAATTACTTAAGTTGTTATAAAATACGTTTGGCGTCAACATAAATATCAGCTGAGGCTTTCCATTGATTTCAATAAAAATAAAATTAAATAATCGTATTTACATAATGCACAGTCGCAACGTCGGCCGGCAAATAAACGCAAACATTATATACTTTTAAATCGGTTTTGACCCTCCTGCACTAATGCGTTGTCGCTTGGCACGAGCAGTGTACGATAATATTGAAAAGCACAGCAAGTACGAACAATTAATTAACAAGCACAGCAAGTACGAACAATTAATTAACAAGCACAGCAAGTACGAACAATTAATTAACAAGCAGAGCAAGTACGAACAATTAATTAACAAGCACAGCAAGTACGAACAATTAATTAACAGTCAAATATAAACCGATAGATGATTGGATGAACGGCTGTTGTTCTACTGTGCAGATTCCAACTTTAGCTTACTCTATTAAAATACCAGCCGTGTAACGTACATTTAGTTCAAGATGAAACACATGGAAATAGGGAAATGTCAGATGAGTCATGTTTTATTCATCAGTATGACAGTTTGTTGTGTATTGCAGTGTACCGTGCTGGTGTGTGTCTGTTCATCAGACGTCAGCAATAGCAAGTGTTGTTTATCCGACGATGAGACACTTCTTAACTGTGTGTTACTATGTTCGAAACAATGTGATGCCCTTTCGTGAAACCTATGAGATAAGGTGTGAAATTTAAATTATGAAATCTGCAGTATGTGAACAACATTCGTAACTACGTATGTATTGTCTTTGAAATATGCAGCTCAATACACGGTTGCGGAAAATATATTTTCAGTACCTTTCACGCAACTGCCTTTAATTACATACTTTTTGCATGTTTTATAATTGAGGCGCGTCGTGAGAAAACCGGTCTTAATGTATAAGCGTGAAGTGTCGTCACGGATTAGCCTGTGCAGACCGCACAGGCTAATCCAGGACGACACTTTCCGTTTTTATGGTATTTTCTGTTTTAAGGAAGTATATTCTAAACATAAATCCACCTAGGCGGAAAGTGCCGTCCTGGATTAGCCTGTGCGGACTGCACATTCTGATCCGGGACGACACTTAACATACATGCATTAAGACCGGTTTTCCCACAACGCGCGTCAATCAAATCTACTGTGAAATCATAACAGATGCCGCTCAAGCTATCCATAATGAGAAGTAAATGGTTGCAATTGACGTGATCCCACACGATCTCAAACTTCAACTTTCTCTCACGTTTAAACGATGTCACATTAGCATATTTATTACATATTAACGTTGGCTTCAATAGGCTGAGATGAATGTCAAGGTTGTTTATGGAGTCGGGTCATTTTCTTACTCTATTTAGAGTCCGTCGCAACGGAGACTCGTATTCCAAAACATTGATATGCCAACTTTTCTCATTTCTGTCGGTGCTGTTTCAGTTTGTTTTCGCCTTTTTATTACGTTAGGAACAGGTGTTAATCTTCCAGACACATTATGTCGAGTATTAATTGAAACAGTACCCGGCTGCAGACAAGTCTAATAGGGCGCGGTTTATTTGATGAAAAATACACTATTGTGCGTGTTGATTAATTGGTTCTACTAAACCATGTACATATATGATCACTGTATGTTAAAAACGACGACAATGCGTGATTTTAGTAGATAACTACTGGAACAAGTTATACAAGACCTTGAATATGCAAATACATATTATATATCAACAACCAGTATTTGGGAAAACAGTAATAGCAATATGTAAAATATATCGAAGCACAGATGCTTCTGGTAAATATATGTATAGCTCGAAATCGTAAAATACTCAATAAACCGCCTCAAGGACGGTTATGTGTTCCGATATTATGGTAAAAATGTTTCTTTGTCCAAAATATAGTTTTCTGTTGTAAGCTGATTTATTTACAAATAGTTCTTGAAACAACAATTATCTGATTTAAGTGAAACAGTATTACCGTTATATCTCAATATTCCAAAGAACTGGAATAAAACACAATAATAATTTCGATTCAAATATCTTTTTCAAATGTTTGTAAACATGTTATTGTACATCTTAGTTTTTTAATATATTTAGCAATGTAAGTCAAATGATGCAATTGAATAACTTAAAGTTAATAAAAAACGACGAAAATGCATTGCTTTGTGACATACTTTGTAAAGGGTTACAGCCGATGTGTTCCGATCACAAATCCACCCAATGTCAAAACATTATCCTTCTGAACCCACAGCCTCACGTGAAGCGGAAGTTTAATATATGTATATGTAATTGGCGAGCTTTAAATAGAGCTTTATGTTTAGGTGGCTCTCAAAATATATGTATTATGAAACGCTGGAGCATTGCCATTTGTGGAAAATTTAGACAGAAACACTACCATTGACAAAGAATTAGTATTCATAATTCAGTTCAATGCGCTATGAAATTGGTTTACATTTTGCCAATAATTCGAGTATACGTGTAAATAGATAACGTACGAATATGTTAATAGGACTAAACATATGATGAGTTTGCCACAATTGCCTACACCAGCTATTCAGTTTTAAGCGCAGTTCACTACGCTACTTTATAACAAGTTTCACATTACAAACGGGAAAAGCGTTGTCAGCTTCCAGGTCAATACAAAATACCCCTGAATTTTCAGCGTCACTAAATCCGCATTGTGAAGACACGTCAGTCCATTATGCAGCAATTTCCGATCGGAAATTCACTAAAAGCTTTCAATCAGGTGATACTCAAACAGCACTCCAAACTAAATAAATAAGAAATGTGCTCAAATAAGGCTCAAGGTTAATATCTATTATATCTAGTTAAGAGCTTGTATTACTGCGCAATGTACAGACGGCTCTACCTAACTATATGAATCATGACACGCTAGCGCATTGCCATTTGTAGAAACGATTTTAAACAGAAACACTCCCATTAGCAAATGAAGTTAGTATTACCCATAATCCAGTACAATATGTCTTGAAATGATTTTAAATCTTAATAATAGATCCAGTATAAATAAATAAGGAACCATTATGTTGATATAAACGAAACATAGGACTGTTTGCAGCAATTTATTAACAGTAGCTTACCACGCTTCTTGAGAGAACTAGCTTTCGCATTACAAACCGGAATAGCGTCTGTCAGCATGCAAGGAAATGAAAGACCTCTGAAGACTAAGACATCAAATTGCTATAATTGTGACCTGTCTGGGTGCAAGGACATACAATTGGTCCTCACGCAATGAAGCCTTGGTGCGGAAGGACAGCGTAGACTATGAAATACACAAATATTAAGCGATAAAGGCATTACGGGGCTTCATATTCCATCCGAAATAAACTTAATTTGAGAATCGCTTATTTGTGAGAAGCAGCAGGGTTCGCGCAAGTTGAGCCCTAAAGCCACACAAAAAAAACAACAACAACAAATAAATATTACATACCATAGAGTCTCCACGATAATACTATAATTATGTAACTCAATACGCTAGCTAACATATTTCAATATTATTTCAAAAACTAACAAACACGTAACTTAATTAATATAATTCCAACCAGTGATCTCTTGAACGATAAGTCGGCCTTTATTGAAAAGGAAACAATAATTTCCACAAGTGTCTATATTTTATGCATACTCATTAAACAAACAGACCGATTCTTAAATATCCAATAAACTATGCCGTTTTTATAGCTGACATGGTGCATTTCACTTTCAGACTCGGTGTTAATATTTAAACATGACAATTTTCCGAATTTAATTTTATTAAACTATTGGTAAAGACGATTTCTTTATTTTTTTCCCTTCCGTACAAAATTTTCACATATTATGCAGACCTTTCAATGCCTTATACAATGAAAGAATAACAAGAATGGGTGGTTACCGAATTAGATTTTGTCGAAGACGCATGCAAATGTTGTTCTTATTTCAGCAAAAAGATAGCGTTTCCTATTGATTGGTCGGAAAATGACTCTATTTAACTGGTTTGAATTGCTTACTATAAGAAAACAATACGTAACATGGTAAATATGTAATTTGCCAAATTTGATATGTTGTTGAAAGTTTTGACGAAACACCTAGTCTAGGTTTTTTTAATCTTCCACACCACATTTTTGACTATAGAACAAATTTTATGTTTCATAAAAATCTCTAAATTGTCAAAGTTTTATGCGTAATTATATGCTTATTACACTGGAAAACATTCGGGTTACCGTGCTTGTTTTCGAAAAAATTTTCGATATTTGACGTATTGGATTTTTTTTTCAACTATAATTTTTTATAGCTTTACAATCATAACAAGTTGATGCAATTAAAATATTATGTTTGATTGTATAAGTAACAGCAGTTGATAATAACTAAATACACAATAATTCTTACTACACTTCAACAGTCATTGCTAATATTGTCAAGTGCAGAGATATGCGAGTTCAGTATTTCAGCCTGGGATTGTCTAATTTCGTTTTCTGAAATCAGTGCATACACAAACTTCACAAAATATCGATTGACAAGACACTATTCCTATTAAAATTATGAATATATTTGATTCTTTATATATCAATAGTCGATCATGATAGTGTACACAATATATATATAACATATTGTCTTTTAAGGCATCAATCAATTGTTTAAGAGTTAAATCAACTCCACTGATGCGCGAAGTTATGCGCAGAAATAAACTACCGAAATCGTCTTTCAGAATGGTATTGTTACAAAACAACCACGCAGTTACATCAGGACTAAAATAATGGAAAGTTCCAGAAGATTCCATGAATCAAACGCGTGTAATATAAACAACGTAAGCGCATTATTTATTTTTACAACTGTTACACAACGCTATTCGTCTCTGTACCCCTGTATATATTATAGCAGTCGTCGAACAAAAACACCATTAATTTCGTGAACATCTTTTGTAGATGACGATACTAACTGGCAGTTTCATTACAAAATGTTATTTAGGGCGCCTGTTTGCTATTCAATAGCAATAAAGTTCAGTGGAAATGCGAGTAAATTTGTTTGTATAATGTGTCATATGTTTATTATACACTTTCAAATATGTCGACACTCGATCCTATCATATTACTTCTTAACAAGATAACAGGGATGTCGATTATGCCATTCATAAATTATTCTAAATAAACAATGCTAAAACTTGCGTCGGTAAAGACAAAGAAATAATCGGATTTACAACGTTCTTAGAATAGAGCAGATTCACAAATGTTCTTTACTCGCACGTCTAAATTCTAAGATTGGTTTGACGAATACGAGGCCCGCATTCGCAAAGTTTACAAAACACACGAATCGTTCTTTCTTATGCTATTGCTCTTAGATATTTTTGCATCTCTGATTTCACTTACTTTGATACATGTTTTTTTTTCCAGACACTTTATCTCGCTAAATAAAAATTAAACTCATCTCGGTCTACATAACATAATTCTTCACCGCATACACTAATAATGTTTGGACGCGGATCAGTTGAAATATGCTCACCTAATACATGAGTTTACTGATACATAACGATGAATGGAAAATATAATCATACGGAGTAATACGATTCGAAGTTCTGTGTATTCGCCCAGAAATAAACCTGTGCACGTACATTTTGATTAAACACAGATACAATAATTATATAATGCACGTTCAACTTGATGTTATTTCAAGGAATGTGCTAAACTTGCGGTGAAATAGAAACAACCATATCAGATAGAAAGATTTATATTATGTTTAAACTTATAATTTAAATAAAGGCAAACGACGCATAAAATCAGAATTGTGAACAGCAAAGGAACACGGTTATTACTGTATTAATTACGATTGTACAGTTGTTTTTTTATTCTTTCAGTCATATTTACTGTATATATTTTGAGGATATTCACATTTCAAAGTTTGTTTCTGATTTCTGCTAATGACTTACAGAAATACTTCTCAAAGACAATTATGCGACAATTTAATAGCTGGATGCCGACAGATAACAACGAGTGAATACAAAACTGTCTGAATATAATGACCAGATTTGCCAATTTAAAGCATCACAGAAACGAAAATGACAATTTGCTGTTTCACAATTATCGAGCGATGAAATAAGAATGGCAATAATAGGACACTGGTATTGTTTCGAATTCATTGTACGAGGAAGCACTTTTAATCGTATTTTCGTTAGCAAGTTGGTATGTCCTACCATATATTTTATACATGTCTTAATAAATGACGTTAATATATATTGTAATTATAACATGTGTGTATATGACAGTACTTCGTTGGAATGCAAATAATGCTATTATCATATTCCACAAATGGCTGTGGTTAAACAAATGTGGAATACAATGAACTGAATTTTATTAAAATCAATAACAAGGCGTTCATGATACAAATAATATATATATTTTTTAAATAGATCAACAGAAAATTGCTAAAAGATATTAGATGCTCAGTTCAGATATTAAAATCAACGTTGACAATTAGTTCGTTTACATGTAGTGTGTTTACATTTGTAATATTAACATGTGCTCACTTTCATTTCGATTTAAATACTAGTTTCAAGTTATTGGCGTCGTTCAATCATTTACAACCTTAGCTGTGAAAGGACATTTAAGGCCGCATTTATAAAACAGAAATATACACTGGTCGCACATTTGGTCCTGTTAAATATACACCCTGTTGAAGAAAACGTCCCATGGATCTAAGGTGGTTTACCAAACAGACTGTTTTACATACAAATAAGTAAAAATAGCGTATATTGTATGAGTTCAATTGTTTTCAGTCGAATAGTGCAATATAAGGTTCAATTTAAAACGCATTTTTATGGCCACACATATAAATGCTCCTACACGTAACATACATTTATACGGTATTAACACTCGTGTATTGTCATATTTGATTCACTTAACAATACAACACTCAAATACATAAAACACGAACATTTATTGTAAAAGTCCATTCCAAATTAAATAGGTTAAGCTGCTGTTTACTTCTATATAATTGCAGACTAATTTGTGAAGAAAACCAAATGACATTATGGTAATAAGATATTATTTTGTTATGTCAATGTGATAAAAAATCTAAATGTACAGAAGAATTGTCGTTAAATAATTTGAAATGAAACACTCCCTGTTTTGAACTTCCGCTTTCGGTTAAGATGACTGTACGTTTTTTCTCTCTGTAGTAAAAATAAATAAAATAAATACAAACGGATAAATTCACATCAGTGTTGTGCTATCAGCTGGATATATATATTTTTTAACAAGTGAGTACTATCACAACTAGACATGGAATTAAGTGCATAAATCAGTGGTATAAACAAATACTTATTTTCTTTGTGTGTGAACTTTGGCGCTCAATCGTGGGAGTTACAAAATAACCTCGAAAAATCGTGGAAAATCGTGGATCATAGTGCATATCGTAAAAAGGTAGTTGACAATCGGATTATCATCGTGAACTGAATGATCGTTCCACATTTCTCGGGTGACTACATCACGACATAAATATTTGCATCGACCCATGACAAAAAATGGACAGTCAACACAAGAACAAAACAAAAGCGGAAAGAAACGCACAAAATAAGAGGCATCGCCAAACTTTGTCAGTGACCAACCTGAAAAGTGGAAGATTATGGCAGACAGCCCATCAATACAAGCTGACATGCAGACAAGTACTTTATCGCTGCCCCACCTGCTACCCCGTCTTACAGCGGTCAATACTACCCACCCAACCTACAGTTTATGACCCCACCTCCGCAAACTATTCCTTCTAGCAACTCAAACCAACATCCTACAGGGAATCAGTGGTTTGTACCATCATCACCGACAACACCACCACCGTGGGTAACAGAAATCATGCAAGACATTAAAAGTATAAAGTTATCAGTATCAAAATTAGATAAACTCGAAAAACCTGTCGACAGAATAAATGCGCGGGTAGAAAAACTCGAAAACGACTCCAAAACGAGAGACACGCGAATCAACGATGTTGAAAACGCCGAACAATTCGCCAGCAAAGAAATAGAGGAATCCAAACAAAAGATCCAGGAAACTAATTCGAACTTAACATTGATTACCAATCAGTGCTCAGACATGAAAGCAGCCGTATCAGATATGCAAAACAAAGCGAGAGAATTAGGAGCAAAAACAGACGATCTTGAGAGCTGAAGCATGCGCGAAAACTTGATATAAGTTAAACTCAGCAGGAAAATTGTGAACAGATCATAAAACAAGCAATACCAGAACACCTCCAAATAACGGACGATATAGTGCTTGACCGTATACACAGGTTAGGAAAACCCAAACAAGGCAAACCAAGACCCATCGTAGCCAAGTTCCACTACTATACACAACGCGAACAAGTAAGAACTACTACGACAACGAAACGTGACGTCCTCAAGACCGCAGGCCTCGGTATCGGCATCCAGCAAACCAAGGCCGTCCTAAACAAACGACGTCAAATGAGCGACGTTTTCAACCGGGAAAAATCAGCCGGAAAAACGAGTCAAATGGGCCGGTTCCCGACTCATGGTGCGCATCAAAAGCAGCGACCAATTCCGAGATGTTACCTGATGGGAAAGGAAGGAGGAGCAAAGAACTCTCGCTTGGAATGTGAATGGACTAGTTAGAACAATTAATGATGACGACTTTATAAACTTTATATAAGAATATGATTTAATATTACTTTCAGAAACATGGAAATATTCAAAACAAAATACTAATTTAGAAATAAAAGAATACATCGCTTTCCATCTGTTGGCAATAATAGTCACGGAACGAAAAAGGCCGATTTAGTGGTGGCCTTAGCGTTTATTTTCATGAAAAAAGTTAAAGATAAAATATCAATTGTTGAACAAAATGAAAATGGTCATCTTTGGATAAAAATAAAAAAAGAAATATTTTCACTTTATCAAGATGTATTCATTTGTCTATACTATATTTCACCAGCTAGCTCTAAAGTCTTAATAGGCAAAGATTTTGACTTTTTTTTGAAGAAATCGAAACATAGAAAAATATTAACCATTTGGAATAACTTGTATTGTTGATGATTTTAATGCTAGAACTGGACATTTGTCAGATGTTATAAGCTATGATGTATATCTCAATGTGACGGGAGACCACGTGCAACATAATGAAAATATTGACAATTTAAGTTCACGTCATAACCTTTATCACGTGACAGATAACGACGGGCATAAACTAATCACATTATGTAAATCAACAGGCCATGTTATAGCGAACGGGCGATTTATAAACGATAAAATCGGTCAATATACCTTTTTATCACAGCGAGGTCTCAGCGTCACAAATTATTTGCTTGTAAATATAAACCATATGTTATACATGCTTTTAGTATACTTAATTGGAATACCTTTTCAGATCATGCCGCAGTATATTTTTCTTTTGAATTAAATAATCAACCACTAAGTAATAAACAAAACAATACCGAAAATCATACAGAAACTAAATTGATTTTTAATCAAGAACTAGTGCACGTATTCGTGAATCGTTAAGTAACAACCTACATCAGCTACGTTATTTAAATAACAGTGATACGACCGATAGGTAAATCTGCTCACGAGCTTCATACACGAGCAAGCAACACGAGTTTTTAGTAAAACGTTCTCACGTAGTCATTCACACAACACAAATCCACAAGCCAATCCACAGTGATTTAACACAAAATGTTATGAAGCAAAAGAAGAGTTTAAAAATTCACGAAATATCGTTGATCGAAATAAATCAAACGAAAACAGAGAACTATGTATAATAAAATAAGAAAATCCGCAAAAACGAAATATAAAATAAACCAAGGTATTTAACTAGAAACAATTGAAATATTCCAACCCAGAAAATTCCGGAAATCAGTTAAAAGAAGCTACAAAAATACAAAGAAACAAAATAGCGATTTACAAATACATTACTTATTTGAACATTTTAATACACTCCTAGGGAAAACACCAACTACAAATGAAGGCACAACTGAATAAAATACTGAAAACACTTCAATACACGATCACAAATTAGACATTACGATAAATGAAATACAAAAGGCGGTTTTTAAACAACAGGATCATAAAGCCTGTGGCCCAGATGAAATATCAGCAGAAGTTATAACGAGTGCATTTGATATTATATCCCCTTACCTGCACACACTATATAACAACCTATTTAACAACGCCGTATACCCTGAGTGCTGGGGCCTGGGTTACAATATACCAATATTTAGTTTAGTTTAAACCTATTTATTTTATCTCGATTGGATCGAAAGCCTTAGGCTTATTGAGACACTCTCGAGTCCGTTTCCTGGGTAGAACCAGTACTTGGTGTCTTTGGGGGAGATCTCAAGAACGCTCCCAGAGTGGGGATCGAACCCGGGACCTCCCGATCGCTAGGCGGACACCATATCCACTACGCCACCGCGACCTCTATTTAAAGGGGTGATCCTAACGTAGCAATAAATTACAGGGGCATAACACTCAACAATATATTAGCTAAAACATTTTGACAGATTCTCTTCAACCGTCTTACAATATGGACAGAAAAAAATGAAGCAATAATACAAAATCAGTTTGGATATCAAAAAGGTAAAAGCACTATCGACTGCATTCTTTTATTGCAAGCTATAATATAAATGGTAATCCACAGCGGACAGAAGCTATACAGCGCATTTATAGATTATGAAAAATGTTATGATAAAATTAATACTCCATCCTTATGGCAAAAACTTTTGTCACAAAATATAAACACCAAAATGGTAAATGCTATTAAAGCCATGTACTCCAGTGTCAAATCCGTTGAAAAAAAAATTAACGAAGTATCGTACATCATATACTCATACCAAGGAGTAAAAACAAGGCGACTGTGGATCATCTATGAAGTTTATAGTGTTCGTAAACGATATTTCAAATACTATAAACTCGAATATTAATGATGTATTTTCAATCAATGAAATAAAAACAATATTTCGGATACTTTACGAGGATGATCAGGGTTTATTTACAACATCACACACCGCATTACAGTCCATGTTATAAGATATTGAGGTATACTGAAATACGTGGAAATTGAAGATAAACACATCAAAAACAAAAATAATGATATTTGAAAAAAAACTTAGACATACAAATATTGATGTTTTCTTGACAACGAAAAACTTGAGGTAGTCACATCCTTTAAATATTTAGGTGTTTACTTTTTCAAAAACAGTAACTGGAACACAACACAAAAATGCATCTCAGAGCACGCATCAAGAGCAATGCATAAACTATTTTCAGTTTGTAATCAATACAAATTTCAAACAAAAGGAATATTAAAATTATTTGACGTATTAATAGCTCCTATCCTAACTATTCCGCTGAAGTATGGGGTCAAAATAAGGCAAAGGACATTAAACAAATCCATTCGAAATTTTAAAGAAAATTACTATCTTAATCGGCTTATACGTTGAACTTGGTAGAATACCACTGTATGAACACCGACAAATTATTATGTTTCAATATTGGATACAAATTTTAAATCTAAACGAGAACAGTATTATTTTAAAAGGTATTATTAAAAGAAAATTACTATCTTAATCGGCTTATACGATGAACTTGGTAGAATACCACTGTATGAACACCGACAAATTATTATGTTTCAATATTGGATACAAATTTTAAATCTAAACGAGAACAGTATTATTTTAAAAGGTATTATTAAAAGAAAATTACTATCTTAATCGGCTTATACGATGAACTTGGTAGAATACCACTGTATGAACACCGACAAATTATTATGTTTCAATATTGGATACAAATTTTAAATCTAAACGAGAACAGTATTATTTTAAAAGAGAGACGCGGATAACGGAATAAATTATAATAAAAATAACTGGGCTTCTCAAATAAAACAAATGGGCCTCGCTGAGTTATGGACAAACCAATACACCATTACGATAACATTAATTAGCATTAAACACAGAATACTATATCAATTCAAGCAAAACTGGCTGAGTAATATTAATAAATCTGGCGGACTAAGCACGTATTGTATATTTTAAACTAGTTTTGAATTCGAACGTTACCTACACATAATAAAACTTAAATAAATATAAAATAGCTTTAAATAAATTCAGACTATCTTCACGCAGCCTAGAAATTGAACAAGGTCGCTACTATAACACAGAACGGGCAGACAGAAAATTTAACATACGTAATTAAGATTTGATAGAAAACTAATATCATTTTTGCTAACCTGTCCTCTTTACTCCGACATAAGAAGAAAATATTTTAAACCTTACAATTGTAGATGGCCAACTATAACACAATTCAAAACACTATATCCACAACAATAAATATGAACTACTAAACATTGCAAAATATATCTACCATGCAAACACTCTAAGAGAAGAACTAATAAGTAACTAATAATTATTTCTACTATTGTTGCTGGTTTCGTTATAGACAATAAGGATATATAAGTTATATAGTAAAACGAAATATTATAATTTATGCTTATGTCCAGAACTTTCTTTCATTATCCACTGTAGTTAAACATTACATGTATATGCATTGTAACACGACCGCATATTATTGTACTAATTGTAAATCGTTGTACAATCGTATATGCATTGTAACACGCACGCATATTATTGTACTAATTGTAAATCGTTGTACATTCCCTTTTTGTTTAATAATGTTTATATTTGTATACAGATATATTGAGATATTTAATGTTTAAAATGCCTAATATCAATTCATTCTTTTCAATTTTTAATATTATATGGTACTTCGACTTGCTTTGTTAGTGTGTTCTATAAATTATATAAAATTGCGACTCTCAAATATCATTTGCTAGAACATAAAGCAATACGCGTACATTGTTAGTATCCCTACTTTTTGTACATACAGTGTCTGTACTTCATACTTTGCCGATGAAAGCATTCTACATTCCATATATTGTGTAAACAAATGTTTGTACTTGCCATATTGTTTATTATAACGTTCGCACGATTAATATATTACTTCCTCCTTAATTCGCTAACAATTGCAGCACTCGTAACCAGCGGTATTTGACATTAATGTATTCATTATTGTAGGCTATAATATGTTTTGTAAGTTTTTTTGCTGAAATAATTGTTGTTGATGTTGTTGTAATAAAAATAAATTTAAGATGAACTGATACCTTCAATAACCGCCATCAACCTATGGCCAATTTAGTTGAACTCATCTGTGCGAAAACATGATTAACATTGAAAAAGTTAAAATACAATAGTACTTTACTACTTTTAACTCTACAAAACTGCACCATGCCTACTATCTCCAAGCGTATACCGAAACTCCATCTGCAACATACACCATTCATGTATGCCGAGATTCTGGGGACCATTTGCTGCTTTTCAATAGTATAAAATAATCAATGTGAATGTTCAGCTGCAGCTGGAGATAACTCTTATTAGCAGAACACGGTCCTTTCTTTAAGTCAAACAACCACTTTCAAATTCAACGCACCACAATACGAACGCCGCGTGCCAAACACAAAACACAAATATGAATACAACTGGATTCACTGCCATGGAACCGTCAATGCAAAACATTGGAGGTTTACGGCTGATTTTAAATACCATTTAATGAGACGTTTTACATTGCTTATAACACTACTCAATATGTCCACAAAGCTTGAATATAAATGAGGCGTGTCTTGGGAAAACAGGGCTTAATGCGTGTGCATTCTTCCCGGATCAACCTGTGCATTCCGCACATGCTAATCCAGGACGACACTTTCCGCCTTTAGTGTTTAGAAGAGACTTCATTGAAACAGAACATATCATATAAGCGGAAAGTGCCGTCCTGGATAAGCCTGTGCTGACTGCACAGGCTAATCCGGGACGACAATCATGCAAGACACGCCTCAAATATGTCCTCCAGTGTTACTTGCACATGAACGTCCAGAGCATGGATGCAAACGGTGAACAAGAACACATGTGTACATGTAATAAATAATATTTACTACACTATTATACAAACAAACTGAACAATGAAAACATGTACGGAACTACGCATGAAGCAATGCATTATAGAAGGCACGACATTTATATTTAGATTAGTATTTGAACTAATTGAAAATACACGTTGCTAGGCATACAGTTAAATCCAATAAATAACGCATCAAACCATCTAGCTTCCTGGTATTTGATCGGGCAATATGATTTAACGTTTTCTTTGACACAGGCCTAGTCTGGTTTACTGTTATTTGCTGCTTAATTATTTACAAGAGTTTGTTATGGGCTTGATCATAATGTTGTGCGTTCTGACTGCAATATATAAACTACTGATTTAAATGTTATCGATACATTTCTTATAACACTATAATTTCAAAGACATACAGCTGGATGTATACAACTCGCGGGCTTAGCGCAAAACGGTCGTAACTGACTTTTAGAAAAGTTTTCAGGAGAACATAAAAACTAATAAAAACTTTTGTTTGTATCATTACAGACATCAACTTTTGCATGAAGTATGGTTTTTATATTAATTTAAGATATTTAAAAAATATCCAGTTACTACCGTTTTGCGCTAAAAATTGTTAAATGTTTGAATTATTTTGTTGTGCAAAACGGTCGTATCTGAAAAATAAATTAGATTTTTTTCCTTCAAATATCAAAATCATTAATTCTTTCTAGTAAATATTGAAAATATTATCTATGAATATTTTTGCTAAATTTGGTGGTAAAAAAACTGGTATATGAATATACCCCGATGAGCATTTATGACTTTCATTAATGTACATCTGTTACATGCAATTATGTACAAATTTTGCATCTCTTGACACAACATTTCAACTATTTTAAACATAATATGAATATTAATCAGTGAGGAGTAACATATATAAAGACAAAATGACACAATATGACATTATGATATGATTATTTAAAAGTGAAAAGCAATTCCATTTATCTGTTTAGTATCTCCGCCAAAGAGGTTATGATTTGCCATTGTTGGTTTGTAGTTCTGTTTGTAATTTGAATTTTTCATGGAAGTTTGGATATGGACAAGTGAGCAAATGATATCATTTGTTGGTGATCTGGATCACTGTATTGATCCAGAATTTAAAGGATCCTATATTATTGGGACAAATTCCCTTATCATGCTGTAGACGTGAGTTGCACTTGTGGGGGATTAAACTGTCTTGGCAATGGTCCGTGCTCTCAGAGTGCTTTCTAGTTTATTTTTGTATTAATATTTTTATCATTGGGAATTAAAACATGTTTCCTTAATTTTGAATAATCTGTTGTTAGTACAATATGCATGTACTAAATGGTTGATCATGGTTGTTTGAATTACAATAATGCTTTGTTGTGCTCGACTTTGTCAGTCTGGTATCAATATCAATTGGTTGCTAGAAATTATTCATCACTGTCACTTCCACCACCACTTTCAACATCATTATCAGCATCATTTACAGTTATATCATCCTTATTTTCTATAACATTACCACAATAAATATCATTATTATCAATGTCTCATCCATGATAATTGACTTTGTAACTCAAACCTATATCAATATCATTTTATCATTGTCAGAAACATACTGTTCACTAACAACATTTACATCTTTACCATCAGCAACATCGCCAATATCAACATATACATACTTCTCATCACTAACATTTTACCTTTCTTAGCTTAAAAGTTTTATCACCAACATCTACACACTCCTCATCACCAACATCTACACACTCCTCATCACCAACATCTACACACTCCTTATCAACAACATCTACACACTTCTCATCAACAACATCTACACACTCCTCATCACCAACATCTACACACTCCTCATCACCAACATCTACACACTCCTCATCACCAACATCTACACACTACTTATCACCAACATCTTTACACTTTATATCATCTAAAGTATAATAATCAACCACATCTTCATTCTTATTTTCAACAAAATCTACACACATTCTTATAATCATTAACAACTTAACAATGCTCATTACCAACATTTAACCATTATCACCACTGAATTCTACACACTTATAATCACCAACACCTAATCAATATCATCGTCAAGATCTACACACATATCATTACTAACATCTACACACTTCTCATCACTAACATCTACACACTTCTCATCACTTACATCTACACACTTCTCATCACTTACATCTACACACTTCTCATCACTAACATCTACACACTTCTCATCACTAACATCTACACACTTCTCATCACTAATATCTACACACTTCTCATCATTAACATCTACACACTTCTCATCACTAATATCTACACACTTCTCATCACTAACATCTACACACTTCTCGTCACTAACATCTACACACTTCTCATCACTAACATCTACACACTTCTCATCACTTACATCTATACACGTTTCATCACTATTATCTACACACTTCTCATCATTAACATCTACACACTTCTCATCACTAATATCTACACACTTCTCGTCATTAATATCTACACACTTCTAACATCTACACACTTCTCATCACGAACATCTACAATGTTCTCCTCACTAAAAGCCCCTTCACACTGTGGCGAATTTGAGCTTCGTGCGAGTTCTGGTAAGTTAAAACTTGCCGTAAAGTGGACAAGTTGGTCACGGAATTGTTTTAAGACAACATTTGTTTGAGTTCTCTTCAACATATAAGAACGATATGCATAAAATATCATTTCCAAATCAAAGGCCTGTCTTCGAGAATGTACGAGTCAATATAGACTAATTTTAGTCCCTGAAAACAAACTGCTGAAACTGTGTATGAAATGCAAAGGTCGACAAATCCTGTTTCTTGTTTTATCTAACTAAGTTACATTTCCTTGGGACAGATTTCAGGTGTTACTGTCTTGAGCAAGATCAAAATTGCAAGCACGTTATACAAGGAGCAAAGTAGGATAAAAGTAACAATATATATGAAAAATTCGATATTTGACAGAAACGACTGCATCAATCTAGAGTCTATACGACTTGTGACAACATGTGCACGAGCAGATGTTGTAGCAAGTCTCCCAAACTAGCAGCAAACTAGTTATGTTTTGTCGTGGAAGCAAAATGCAATGACACGGAAAGACATGTCTCAGAATGTGTTCAAGAGTGCGCGAATTTCCTTCGACATGTCTTCAAAACGTGTGCGAGAAAAAAGTCGATGCCGAGAAGCGGCGAGAGTTTTAAATGGTTTAAAATTCTCACAGCTACTTGGCGAGTTCTGGCAACATAAGAAGACATATTCAGAAGACATCTCTGCGACATGTGTACAAGATCTACACGACTACAGACAAGTTGTGGCAAGCTTGTAGCTCAAATTCGCCACAGTGTTTAATTTTAAATACATCCGTTTGTTAAGTTAAATACTAAACAATTATTTTATAGTTCTCTTCGCTATTATTATGTTTGTATTTCATTCAACATATTCAACTGAAGTCATATTTTGCCATTTTTATAAACATTTCAAAATGAAAATATGTATTTTTGACACTATTGTTTAATTTTAAATGCATATAAAGTTTGTAAACATAGTATATATTAGCTTTATAATGTATGATTAAGTCAGCTTCCCCATGTTAATTACCATTGTTAACCATGTTTTAATGTTAGATAGTTTTGTATGACAATCATAGTTTTAAAATATCCGTATAGTCAGTATTACACACAAAATGACGGTATTTAAAAAATATCCAATTCAATATGTACAGCTTAGACCAGTATATGAAGCAAAATACTGACAAAGTCACCAATATGAAAATCATAGTTGCATCAGTAATCAATACCATACAGATTTTTTTTTGAACTGACAAATTGTTCACAATAAAATAGGACCGTGTTCTTGCATGCACTGTGACTTTGAAAACAATACAAGAAACATAACAGGGACGTTCTTTGTTGTTATATCTAATTATATCTTCACATAATAGAACGTTATAATTAATTGCCCTCTACATAAGTTTTTTCTTTTATACCACTAAGTTATTAGTATAAAGTTTATAAAACAAATATAAAATGATGCAATCTGTGATATTAAATAATTACTCATAGAAAATAACCACCTTCTTACAGATTGTTTGTGTTTTTATTTGTGTGCAAAACAGTCGTAACTGCAGTTAAGACCGTTTTGCGCTAAAAAAATATTACATTTTCAGATACGACCTTATGCCAATTAAGGATTTTCTTATAGTTAAATGTAGAATATTGGGCTAATATTTTCACAGGTTATAACTATCGGTAAATCAATACAATAATGTGCAATAAAGTCATTTTGTAAAAAATGTCCGTTACGACCGTTTTGCGCTGAGCCCGCGAACTATCTTTTCCAAACATTTGGCAAAGACATACAGCTGTATGCATACATATATCTGCTTTAAACATTTGGAAAAATGTATATAATACACGTTATTGTGTTGACTGGTTTCTGTAATATCTACAAAAGTATTATGTAGTTTTGTACTTATTGTCGACCTCATTACAATCAAATCCTAACGTTATTAGGGTCTGAAGGCATTGTATAACAGGTCACGTTCAAATGAACTTCCGAACAATACATATATCAGCCCTGCTGCGCCCAATGACATTGCTTTTTGCACAGCAAAGTTTGACCACGGTTTAAAAAAAACACGTGATGCCTTTCCAACTGATCCTGGGGAATAAATCGTATACAGTTTATTTTTGTTAGGATAACAATGGATATAGTGGTACCTTAGGCGACTAAACACCCGAAGTTTACGTTACTTTAGTGTTTGAGTTTTATATATAAGTTATACCTCAACATCTTGAAGGCAACAATTTGCCTTGCTCCGGAAATGGTCATCTGAACGTAATCCCTACTGCAGGGTCATCAGATCCAGTCATCGGATAATACAGTAGTGTCAGACTGGATAGGATTTTAGTGAGATTTTACTTATTGTATGACCAAATCGGAATCGGGTCATTAAATTTCAGTGCGTAATAATCACCAAAGTAAGTGGTTCTAAGTACAGGCGTGTGTCTACATTATACAATGTTTAGATGTACCTTATTTTTACTTGGAATCAAATCAGATACTAAACAATTTCAGTAAAATTGAAACAGATTTAATGGAACCAAAAAGGTAGGTTAGAATTTTATTTTGAACACAGTGACTGTGTAGGTTATTGCACATGTATTAATGTGTTATATAATTAATTTATCGTGTTATACTGTTTCGTTTTTGCTGGTGCAATAGTTGAATATATATTTATATTTACCAAGATACTAAAATATACAATAGTTATAAATATCCGAATACTATCAATTTATTTTTATAAAAAATAAATTTAATAATCGTATTTAAATAATGTACACGGCAAATACAAATTTTAAGATAACAATCCATAGCTTTAAATCGGTTTTGACTCTGATGTACTGAGTTGTCGTCCTTTTGCATTAGCATTACATAATTATATTTAAATACAAAGCAAGCACAAACACCTATTTGAAAGTCTTATATCAATCGTAATTACATGTGCGATGCGCCTGGTATTTGGATGTGAACATTTCAAAGTCCTTGCAGAGAATTAATAGGCATACACATTCTCTATTTAAATACCGGATGTGCAACTGAGATTTATTTAATTTCAGATGCAAAACACTACAAGTGGAAGATTCATGTTATACTCATCAGTACGTCAGTACAACAAGTATTGTACCTTGCTGTAGTGTGGTTGAATCTTGGTTGGTTAGAAATCGAAACGGTTGGTTATTCACTTCTTAAATGTATGTAGCCATGTACAAAACAATGTTATGCACTACTGTGGAACAATGTATGGGGCTAGGTAGAAATCAATGAAGGTGGATGAAAGAACGTATTATTTATCAAATAAATCATTAACCTATATATACATGTATGTATGGAACTATAAATGTACTGGCCTCAGTTTGCAATAATGATAAAGCAATGATCATGACGCTGTACGTTACCAGGTTTGACACAATATTAGGGTTATGCGAAAGTATAACTATAATGGAATATGTGACTAGGTAGGTTTTTACATAATATTATGAGACAGTTTGTGATACATCACACTTCCACTGTCATGTGCGCGGTGTCAGTATTTGATGTAACGCGTAACATGACATGTAAGATAAAATTCATTTATGTAATACAGCAGTTAAATCGTGGAAACCTAAATTTAAACAAAGCATGCGTGTAGTCATGTGGCCTGGTCATGTTCAACTCTACTTCGAGACGTAACGGTCACAACGGAGACTCATATTCCAACTATGATCCGACCATTATTTATTGAGATCACATATAAATTACATATGTACAATTGCAATTAGCAAGATCTCTTCACTGCGTTTCTATCTATCTTTCAATGCATTACCTACAGTACATACATTCCGTTGAAATAACGTATTAGGTCCCCCACCTCTTGAAATTGTTTTTAATTAAATTTGCTTAAATTACTCACTAAATAAAATTTGATATATTTTGATAATTTGATATAGATCTATATAAATATATTAATGTCGGAAGTTTTCTGCTTGTTAGATTTCGCTCCCCAATCAGGATATTATACTATTGCGTTCGTACAATGCAGTTATTTGATATATAATCTTACCTCTTTCTGTCGTACTTATACCGGGTAATACTGAATATGTTAACACGTTGAAATGTTACATCGCTTTTATTGCATGCTCTGTATACGTGAAATAAATTAAGAGTTATTATGTTCTGTCGGTACTGGCTCATTTTTATAGCTCTCTTTTTCACTCCGCTGGGAACAGGTGTTATTCTTCCAGACACATTACGTTAAGTAATAACTGAAATAGTTTCAGTGATTACTTAACGTTTGCCCGACTGCAAACACAATCAACCTCATATACTTGTAATGAACACACATTTGTTTGTCGCTGCTCATTCGATGACAATTACACTACAGAGCTTGAAGATAAATGAGTTATACTGATACTTGTGAACACCATCGAATGCGGACGAAAACTACGGAGTAATATTCTTTGGGGTTCTCACTATTATCAATGAGTTATACTGATACTTGTGAACACCATCGAATGCGGACGAAAACTACGGAGTAATATTCTTTGGGGTTCTCACTATTATCAATGAGTTATACTGATACTTGTGAACACCATCGAATGCGGACGAAAACTACGGAGTAATATTCTTTGGGGTTCTCACTATTATCAATGAGTTATACTGATACTTGTGAACACCATCGAATGCGGACGAAAACTACGGAGTAATATTCTTTGGGGTTTCTCACTATTATCAATGAGTTATACTGATACTTGTGAACACCATCGAATGCGGACGAAAACTACGGAGTAATATTCTTTGGGGTTCTCACTATTATCAATGAGTTATACTGATACTTGTGAACACCATCGAATGCGGACGAAAACTACGGAGTAATATTCTTTGGGGTTTCTCACTATTATCAATGAGTTATACTGATACTTGTGAACACCATCGAATGCGGACGAAAACTACGGAGTAATATTCTTTGGGGTTCTCACTATTATCAATGAGTTATACTGATACTTGTGAACACCATCGAATGCGGACGAAAACTACGGAGTAATATTCTTTGGGGTTTCTCACTATTATCAATGAGTTATACTGATACTTGTGAACACCATCGAATGCGGACGAAAACTACGGAGTAATATTCTTTGGGGTTCTCACTATTATCAATGAGTTATACTGATACTTGTGAACACCATCGAATGCGGACGAAAACTACGGAGTAATATTCTTTGGGGTTTCTCACTATTATCAATGAGTTATACTGATACTTGTGAACACCATCGAATGCGGACGAAAACTACGGAGTAATATTCTTTGGGGTTCTCACTATTATCAATGAGTTATACTGATACTTGTGAACACCATCGAATGCGGACGAAAACTACGGAGTAATATTCTTTGGGGTTCTCACTATTATCAATGAGTTATACTGATACTTGTGAACACCATCGAATGCGGACGAAAACTACGGAGTAATATTCTTTGGGGTTCTCACTATTATCAATGAGTTATACTGATACTTGTGAACACCATCGAATGCGGACGAAAACTACGGAGTAATATTCTTTGGGGTTTCTCACTATTATCAATGAGTTATACTGATACTTGTGAACACCATCGAATGCGGACGAAAACTACGGAGTAATATTCTTTGGGGTTTCTCACTATTATCAATGAGTTATACTGATACTTGTGAACACCATCGAATGCGGACGAAAACTACGGAGTAATATTCTTTGGGGTTCTCACTATTATCAATGAGTTATACTGATACTTGTGAACACCATCGAATGCGGACGAAAACTACGGAGTAATATTCTTTGGGGTTCTCACTATTATCAATGAGTTATACTGATACTTGTGAACACCATCGAATGCGGACGAAAACTACGGAGTAATATTCTTTGGGGTTCTCACTATTATCAATGAGTTATACTGATACTTGTGAACACCATCGAATGCGGACGAAAACTACGGAGTAATATTCTTTGGGGTTCTCACTATTATCAATGAGTTATACTGATACTTGTGAACACCATCGAATGCGGACGAAAACTACGGAGTAATATTCTTTGGGGTTTCTCACTATTATCAATGAGTTATACTGATACTTGTGAACACCATCGAATGCGGACGAAAACTACGGAGTAATATTCTTTGGGGTTCTCACTATTATCAATGAGTTATACTGATACTTGTGAACACCATCGAATGCGGACGAAAACTACGGAGTAATATTCTTTGGGGTTCTCACTATTATCAATGAGTTATACTGATACTTGTGAACACCATCGAATGCGGACGAAAACTACGGAGTAATATTCTTTGGGGTTCTCACTATTATCAATGAGTTATACTGATACTTGTGAACACCATCGAATGCGGACGAAAACTACGGAGTAATATTCTTTGGGGTTCTCACTATTATCATTACGTATTAAGAGAAGATAGGCGACTTCATTCGAAAGTAGAATGTAGCAATATCGTGTAGATGCAAGTATATATATCAATTCTCAGTATTTAGAAAACTATAATTTCAACGCTTAAAATATCATTTACACAAATGATTCGGGAGATTAAAATCTTATGACATTCATATGACATTCAAATTGCTATTTAACATTATGCCACCAACTTATTTCAAACAGTCTGCCACCACATAATTTCAGCGAGTCTGTCACCACCCAATTTCAACGAGTCTGTCACCACCCAATTTCAACGAGTCTGTCACCACCCAATTTCAGCGAGTCTGTCACCACCCAATTTCAGCGAGTCTGTCACCACCTAATTTCAGCGAGTTTGCAACCACCTAATTTCAGTGAGTCTGTCACCACCCAATTTCAGCGAGTCTGTCACCACCCAATTTCAGCGAGTCTGTCACCACCCAATTTCAGCGAGTCTGTCACCACCCAATTTCAACGAGTCTGTCACCACCTTATTTCAAATAGTCTGTCACCACCTCATTTCAAAGAGTCTGTCACCACATACATTCAAAGAGTATGTCACCATATAATTTCAAAGAGTCTGTCACCACCTAATTTCAAAGAGTCTGTCACCACCTAATTTCAACGAGTCTTCCATTCGGAAAATGAAGATAACTTGTTGTCAGAGACAAATCGTTGAAATGAACTGTATCTGATAAAAACCATGTTTGGCATCTTTGACACACTGTCTGCTTATAAAAATAGGGACGATCTTGTCCGTGGGATACTTTACAAACAATATAGAGACATATGAATTAATCATTCAAATAAGTAACATAAAGAACACGAAACATATAGTAGCAGTAGTACTAGTAGTAGTAGTAGTAGTAGAAGTAGTAGTAGGAGTAGTAGTAGTAGTAATAGTAGAAATGGTAGTAGTAGTAGTAGTAGTAGTAGTAGTAGTAGTAGTAGTAGTAAAAGTAGTAGGAAAAGGAGGAGGAGGAGCAGCAGCAACAATAGTAGTAGCTTCAAAATCCCTTTTAAAACGTACTAGGAGGTATAAGCAAGCGCTCATGAAAATATTAATTGTCTCCCTCACCACCACCACTGATGATATAACGCGTAATCACAACGAAAGCAAACACATATCTCCTATTTAATAAATATCTTTTAACAAAATGCTACGGGCGACGATATTCAGATCTAGGGACCTTTTGACACTCTTATGCCAATAAATTATGCAATAAACCTTCGAAGGGACTGTATTTGTTTTGACATCATCGCAAAATTGTTGATTTATTTACAAATGGTTCTTGGGGAAATAACACATTTCTCAGACATATGATGTAAATCGAAACGTTATAACATTTACAGTTCAACATAGCACAGCATTGGCATAAAAGTCAATAATTTGTTTTATATAGCTATCTGATTCAAAATTTGCTTTTATGATTGAGTTTTGAATCTGGCAGTAATTTAGGTATATGAATCTAACCTGAATTAGCTAAAATGTATGCCAGTATTCAGCAAGAAAATATTGCCATGGTTGTTCTATATCTAAATAAAGAGAACTTTGCGATGATGGAAAACATACTGATTTCAAGGAATTCGCTAGAGGATCATCAAAGAAACATATCTATGATTTTTGCAATATCAACCTATAATGATATATTTTCATTCCATGGGATGCCGTGACTTTTAAGTCATTTTTTTCTTAATACCAGTACGTTTTAGTGAAATTTGGAACCTGGCTACCAAAGAAAAAAATTCTTTAAATTATATCTCAATCCCACAAGTAGTGTATTGAGGGAATACAAAGTTCTTCATATAGCCATAAAAGAAAACTGATCCCCCCCCTTATTGATCAGTTTTACTTATCAATATGATCTGAAGGAATTTTATAAAGATTCGTCCAAGTAGCCAATCATACCAACTCTGTTGCAAAAACCACTAGACTAAGGCACATCGTGTACATGGTTGAAAAGTAGATCAATGTGTATTCTTTGCAAACGAGAGTACTTTGCAAGAAATAAACGTTTTGAAAAATATCCACACATGCTTTATGATTTTAATTTCAGCTGATGTTTATTTATTCGCGAGTGAAACTTATCTTCTTTTTACATGACATGTACATAATTTTCTCTTTGTTATTTATTTTGAATTCAATTGCGAATTATTCCTGCAGTATGCTAATTTGTGGTAAGAAAAAAAAGCTAAATGTCATCAAGAACATAAAGATCTGTATAAAATTATATTCAACTACTACTTTCTATTTTGTAATATACAAGCATTTCAATCAGCACAACTTGAACGAATACAAAAATTATATCGCAAGGGTTTTATTCCTACAGATCATGTGATGTTGAAAATAACTGAAGAAACATTAGTCTCTGATTATTTAGAAAAAATGTTCATATATGCAATTTTTATATCTAAACTCTAAAAATAATACATATTAACAACTTATAATCCACGGCGTGAAATACCGGCTTTATACACTCATTAATAATTCACACATAGGTAAAGCAAATTCCAATACGTCATATGAAAACCAGGCCCCAAATCAGCCATAATACGTAATAGAGTCGTTATAAGTAATCTAATGTCAACGACACTTTTTTTATATAAATTCCTTAAAAATAGTCTAATGTCAATGACACATTTTTATATAAAGTTTTGTGTTTGATCTTATTGTTAATCGAAGATGCAACATATGCATAGTCTGAGATAGGGATGCAACGGGTAGAAAATTTTGGTCTGCTCGGGTATTTGCAGGTCGGGTCAGATATTGATATGAGTAAAAGTTTACATTAAATGTTCACCTCCAGAGGGCTGTTCCAATCAGTATTGTTTCTATCCTGAAGATTAGACGATAAATACAATTATTCTCGTTAGCGGCATATTCACATACAGTTTTAGTGTCAGATTTGGTCCTGCCTAGTGATTTTTAGTCCATTTTAATATCTTTGCCCTAATCATTGCATTTATTATACAATGTTTCTTTGAAATGGTTCTTATCTAACGGAATATCCCACCCGTCATTTTACAGTGATGTTTTGAAACGAATTCGCAAATGTAAATATGTTGAAGTGAATGCTAAACGTATACTTAATAATTTAGTACACTCTTTCTTATCAAAAGGATATAATGCACTTATACTAAAAAAAATGCTTATTAGTTTTGGATACTGAATTTTTTTTTCATCGTTATAAATTTGGTCGTTTTAATGGTGGATAAGTAGCTTTAACGTCTTTGCGTTTTAAACTTATGACGTCATCGTGTGCATTGCGTGTTTCTGGATTACGTCATCATTTAAATATTTTTACCGTCGCAGCGAAGTAGCGTATGATTATCTAGGATATATTGTACCCTTTTATTTAATATTTTACAGCATTTCCGATTTATACACTGGTTTTAACACCCAGGTTAATGCAGTTAATTTTGTTTTCAAGTTGGGTTAGCAAGAAGATGGAGAATAATATATCAAGTTTTATTCAGTTTAAAATAAACATATATAACAAAGTTATGTAATCTGGCTTTTTGTACCCAACATTACGGCATCTTCTTGAAATTGCATGACGATGATCTGAAAATTGAACTATATGATGCTATGTCTTTAAAGCTTTTTATAAAAAGACGAGATGTATTGATACTTGTTTTTTTGTCTCATTTCATCGTGCCTCAGAAAGTTGCAATTATGCTGCTCTGGTTTGCATCTAGCCATTGAGTAATTAAATGGTAATCAGTTTGAATAATATTCTCTTTAATTGCTGTTTAATTTGAATGGCGATGCTATGAAGTTAATTTTGATTTACACTTACATGTTTTGTGAATAATTCTGGGCCAAGTGCGAGGATCATGCGCACATAAACCGGTTTAAATCCCCAATGCTTTGCATTGACCGTTCCAAGGCGGTGACCCCAGTTTTATTCATGCGTGTTTTGTGTTCGTTTTGTGTGGTTTTGTGATGTCCTGTGTATTGTTTTTGACAATTGGTCACGTGCAATAAATAAAAGACCTCGGGATGCTAATAAGAGTTCTATCCTGCTGTCGCAACTGGAGTTTCGCTTTGTTTAAATTGACAAAGTGCATTGGGAAGCATCCATCAGATTTACTGATATACCTGTTATTAATTGTGATAGTAATACTGCTAACATCTCAACTAGATCAGAATTTAGCTAATTTTCCGCAGGATTAGATCTACACATATGTTGTGATTAGACATTAGTTTTGTTACACTATTAGAAAGGAACTATAAAGTTTTTTTTTAACTGTACCTGTTTCCTTAATAAGTATTTTTTCCTCCAGCTTTAGAGTACATATATTTACCCCAAAATCTCAGTTTTCCTATCAATTACTTTAGTTGAATGAAAACACAATTATCAAGTTAAAAGTGAAGGGAAAACAATACTTAAATAATTATATTGATTATAAGTATTACAGGATATTTAAGTTATAAAAAATAAACCTTGATAAAATCTTTGTTTTCAAAAGCAAGTATTCTCGTTTCGATTTGTTCAGTTATTTATTTGCATATTTTTTTGAAGAGGGTTAGCAGTAATAATTCAGCGATAAATAATGCACGAGCTTCTTGTGTACGCATATATATGCGTTATGTAATAGTTGTAGCATCCGTTTACCGAAATAGGTTAGTTAATTTACAAGCCCGCAGGGTAAGATTAAATAATTAACATATAAAGGATGGTACAAGTGTTGGTACCATGTTCACCACTAAAATAGGAACTGTCTACGATGCCGATCACATGGGCAGATCCTAGACGTCGGAAATGCTTAACATCTGTGTCGTTTCCAAATTTAGCGGTGTCGCAAGATCACGTGATGCAATCCGAACGTGCAAGGTAACCAAGCAATAATGCGTATAAATTACAACTTAATGTCAATATACCGCATGCTACTTATTGCACGACAATCTTGCATATTAGGATCCGCCAACCAGTTCCCGTTCTGATATCATAGTGATTGAATACCGAATAACAAAGGAAATTCTCTGAAATATGGTATAATATTACAGTTTATGAATACCGCAGAACAAGGAAAATTCTCTGATATATAGTATAAACAGGTGTTGATTCGTCTTTGAGGTGTGTATTTGACGGGGAAAAGATATGGCGCAGAAAAAGAAAGGATGAATACTGAATAACCATCGTACCATCCGTCAACAGTTTTGTTCTCTGTAAAATTTTGAACGCTTCTGTTCTTTAACTGTAACATTTGACATGTACTTTGTTTCGTCATGTAAATAACAATGCGCTTAGTTTATATTCAGTTCCGTTAAAAGCAAATGCACCCTGCCACGCTTATTTCCTCAACTGGACAGTTTAAAACTCCTTAATTTAAGACGTCCACACAGCTGTTCAATGGGGTTCGATCAGCGATGTACTCCAATATCCAAGAGCGCCAGCAGAATATTTGCTTTGCTTGTAAACAAAACTGTCAAATACAATCACATATTGCCTATTGGGACTTGGTTGTATTTATTTGTTGAATATGGTTTTAGATTAAGAAGAATTTTAAGAAAGATGACGATTATTAAAAAGGTTGAATTACATTATTATTTTAATACCCGACCCGACCTGAATTTTCCAATGAGGAAAGTGAACCCATAATGCGGGTATTTTCGGGTACCCATTGCATCCCTAGCCTGAGGCACCAGGAAATGCATTACTCACCGCTTAAAGGATAAGTTGTTTCCGTCGTGGTGATAACACCACCATTCCCATTAAATTTTCTCACACAGAAGCTCATCTTCAGAAAGAGTTGTTTCACCAAGGCTCAAGAGAACTCAAACAAAGAAGTTACATCGTGGTTCTGAAAGCAGCTTATCGATAAAATCCTGATGCAAATTAAGAACATAATACCGACAGCTATTATAGGATGGTTAGATCTGTTTATACCAAAGGGATCCTTTATGTTAAACCAACATAGTTACCAACATTTCGTGTAACCAACCATCCCAGACGCACTTACCCAGTCAACAGAAACATCAACAAAACACCATATCATAATTATAACATCCACCCGTATCTACCGTACTAACCATCTTTCTACCACCCAAAGCACTATAACATCCACCCTTATATACCATACTAACCACATGTTTGCGACCTAAAGCACCAACACATATTTCCTTACCTACTGTACTAACCACCCGTCTATCACTACTCGAAGTATTAACACTCTGCCTTACCTACAGAACTAACCACCTGTATATCACTTAAAGCATCAACACATCCTACCGAACTAACCACTTGTATACTGTGACCTAAAGCATCAATATGTCCACCTTCATCTAACGTACTACCACCTTCATCTAACAGTCTGCATCTGTTGCTCGTGCCTGTCTATCACCTACCCCCTAAGCACCCCACGCGTTATCCTCTATTCCCATAGCAAGAACCAAATCACTTGGAGTGCCATCATCGTCTAAATCATCTGCAACATAATAATCAACCGAATCACCTGCATCGTCATCATCAACCAAATCACCTGCATCATCGTCAACCAAAGACCATACCCTGATTATGACCATCATGCACAACAACTTAATCACTACCACACCTATGATTTTCATTAACCGTATCAGGGCTCACCACACTGGTCTGGCTCTCGTTCTCGCCATGAAACTCAGACGACATACTGGTAATAGCTGTACTTTTCAAAGCGAAGGAAATCATGTTCTCACGTTCGAACAATCTCTTAATATACTCATGCATACCATACACTAATTTCAAAAAAACGCATCTTTTTGTGTGTAAACAGTACTAACACATTGTCAAACGAAATTTGCTATTTCTTCGCAGTTGACAAACGTTAACGAAGGACCTGTCATTGTACCCTTGAGTTCTTTGTTGTTCTGTAGAACTCTGTTGAGCATATCTTGTTGGTCAATGTCGAGGTCGGCTACATAGCCTGGGGCCCTGTTCGGCACTGCAGCAGGTCCCTTGCATATAATTGACTGAAGTAAAACATTGTAAAACACATTATGAATGTTATCAACAAAAACTGAGTAAAGCGTGTTTACGTTTTGGGGTGGAAAAGTATGCTAGTGTATACATGTGTACATAAATAACCCCTGGCTATATTCGGACCCTGATCCATGGACCCCGCAAATCGTGATATAATGAAGCATCAGTGTACTGAAATACTTAATTATGACGTACCTCACATAAATATGTCCGAATTGATCTATATCACCGTTTTAGGTTTGTAAAATGCGATAGAGACACTCAAATTGTGGACCGGTCACCATTTGTTCAGTATGAGGACTGCTCGGGTTAAACATTGATGACGGACGTCAGTGTTATTGGTAGAAATAAAGGAATCACTGTGATAATATGCATTGAACATATAATGTTATCAATCGCAAACTAAAATCATTTAAACAAAACGATTTTATTGCAGGGATAAACTGTATCAACAATAACAGAAATATCGAAATGTCAAATGAAACAGTTTGCGGCTTTGCCCATACGGTTTTCCTAGTACAAAATTACAAAATCCAAAACTTTCGCCCGCATTTATGTAGAAGTTAATAATTAGTCGCTGCTCACTATTATGCTATAATCACCCGAAGATAACCATACTGACTTTGCTTTGAGCATATTATTTGCTTCACACCAGTGAACCACGGTATAGACGTGAAGTTTGAATTAATCTCGCGTAGCTACCAACTGTATACATGGTCAAATTATCAGCATCCAAATCTATGGACGACTGAAGAAGAAAAGAACCAATATTATAATGTAAATGATGAATAAGAAGGGACCTAATCAGTACCCTTGTGGGACGCCACAAGTAACATTATATTTAAATGAGGGCTGATTGATACCCATTTTCACACAGTACTTGTTGTTAGATAAATATGAACCCCAAAGCATAAGAGTGGAGTCCAAGAAATGATAACGTCGCAATTTATGAAGGCGAATCTCGTAATATACCAAATCAAATGCCTTTCTGAAATCTAAAAACAGATAATATTGTCAGAATCAATTTCTTTGGACTAATCATCTATCAGCCGTAGAAGTGCAGTTCGGCAACACTAGTGTTCGCGAAATCCAGATTGACGAACATGAAGAAGTTTTCACTGTTCTAAGAAGCTCTTTAAACAATTGTAAACATGTCTCTAAAATATCTTTGTGATTGTAGGAAGAATCGAGATTGGTATGTAATATTGTTGGTATAATCTACATAAGCTCTTTGTGGATTGGAATAACATATGCAGTTTTAAGACTTTCTGGAAATTGATATACTCTTGTTTAAAACATTGCTGTGACGTTATCCCATTGTTCTCACTGTACAATATTTCTAATACTAGACGGGTAGCCGTCCAATGTCTGGCGTGTTTTGTTAAGATATTGGAGTGTAGCCGGTTAATAATGGACAGCACGTGCTAGTTAAGGTCATCTGTAAACACAGCGTCGCTAGCAGACAAGCTGTTTTTAAGCTATGTTTAGCACTGAAATAAAAATAATATTATTAAAACCACTTATTTAAGTTTAACCAACACGTGTTTTGAACACGTATATATTTGTTATGATTAAATGGTGCTATAATTAAGTCACCAATTAACCCGGCATTTTAGACAAATAACGTGTTGTTTTCTTGCCGTTATGTTTCTTTATCTATACTTAGATATGTGAGTAACGTAACGAATGAATATATTAAAAGGCAAGATTAAAAGTATATGTTTGCGTCTTTACAATTGTACTATAAATAATAACCTTTATTAGCTGACTACACCAATAAGCTACCAAAACACACCAGATATTGGATTGATTGGCAAATGCATACTATCTAGTACTAGATATATTGCACAACAAGAACAACTGGCGACATTAGTTTGTTAGAACTACGTATTAGAAATGATATCAAGTTACACATTTTTCAAATGCCTCAGACATCAGAATCGCTGTGCGGCTTGAGATGGTTAATCTGGTGAAAAACAGGCATCCATTTGTTGCGTTGCAATTAAATCGGTCATATAAATTTGAATCATGCATCCGTTTTATTATTTTTTCCACATATTTACTAATACTACATACTTTATATCCATATCAATTATTTATATCAGAAATAAGCTATCTGTATATGTTATTAACATACGCAAAGTAAAATACTGTCGTGCATTATTTTGATAAAATATTAAATCAGTGTTATTTTCCAAGACCAAGAAGCTAACCCGTGTACTAATCGATTTAAATCCAATTTACATATCTAAATTCCCCTCGATGTTGGGAACTCTCCGTAGTTAGAGGGGAGACACATGTGCCCCGTGGAATAAAAAACATACATTTGCATGTCTGATGGGCCAATGGCAAACACCCAACCTGCCTGTTTGCAGTGAGCAGCGTACCGTATACTGGAAAGGAGGGCCCTGGCAGTTGAGGGAGACCCATGGATCTCCATTCTTTCCAACACACTGCTTTGGCCTCTGATTCAGGGTAGACGGTAGGCTAAGTGGGCCCGGCTTGGTCAATCGGCTGGTCATGCCTTTACTCTGGATAGTTGCATTAAAAAAAGGATAGGGCGTAGCCCACATCCTTGTAGCAACGCACACCTTCGATACAATTCCTTTGACACACATTGTGTATTGATCAATGACGTGTTGTTTTCTTACTATCCACGAAGGCGATGGCTCATGAGTCAATCATTTACATGTAAAGCCAATTTGTTTTTTACATTTGACTTTGTACGAGTATATCTTCCGGGTATCCTTGGGGTGCGGGGCTGGATTTCCGCCTCGTATGCACCTCCCCTTGTTGGAGTCCATGGCGGCTGGGAAGCTCGGAGGATGAATTGCTGTTTAATCAATTATGGATTCCTCAGAACAGAAAACACGCAAGTTATCTGGCGACATGCTACAGGCCTCCGCAGGCCCCGTGAATTCATTCCGAAGTTTTGTGGTAATTGAATCTCTCGGGGCAAAGAAAACGACAGAGCTAAGCCCTTTCATTGTTGAAAAGCAACTGATGGGACTGGTTGGCTCCACAAAAAGTGTAAATAAAGTGCGAAACGGCGGCCTCTTAGTTGAGGTTCTGCGCCCAAAACAGGCAGAGAAATTGCTCTCCATTAAGAATTTATTTAACCTTGATGTGCAATGTGTAATGCACAAAAGTCTCAAATAGTGCAAGATAGTCATCTGGTGCCCTGATCTTGATGGCACATTAGATGATGACATTGCCAAGGAGCTAGGTTCACAACATGTTTCTTCCGTAAAGCGTATTTTAGTTACGCGAAATGGAAAACGCACACCTACGCACTTATATATTGTGTCTTTTACTACACCTGTCTTGCCGCCGTCCATTAGGGTTGGATTCCTCAACGTCCATGTTGACATGTACATTCCCAACCTCAAGAAATGCTTTAAATGTTTCAAATACGGTCATCACGAATCAAAGTGTGTGAAGAATGCAATCTGCAGAAGGTGCGGGACCAGTCATGAAGAAATGGACAAATGTACCAACAATATAAATTGTATCAACTGTGGTGAGGGGCATTTTGCCACCTCCAGGTCCTGCGCCTTTTGCGTATGGAAAAGAAGGTGTTGCGAGTCAAGTACACGCAATCTCTTACTTTTCCTGAGGCCCGCAAGATTGTAGAGGCTACTTCAAATCCACAAGCTCAGTCATATGCTACAGCAGCAAAGCCACGGGCTAACCTCGTCGACTGCGGTGTACAAGTAAACCTGTGCGGTTGCAGTTCACTTCATTATATTGCCGTCCAAACTAAAAAAATATACACTTCTCAAAGCACTTCGCCAACACGCACATCAAATACATCTCGAAGTTCTTTGCCCAAAGAGGCTACATGTTCAACAAAGAAACTACCTCCTTCCCCAGAGAGGCAGCCAAAACAGCAGTCGCCAAAAAAGCGAATTGTCTTGACTGACCAGATCCCAAAGGCCATCAGGGATCCGGTCCAAACCTCTTATCGATACAACTCTCTTGCAGAAGATGTCTGTTCGATGGAGGATGAAGATATTGACAACTCTCCTCCCCTCGCTTCGATCAGGGGTAGAAGATAACTCTCCTCCCCTCGCTTCGATCAGGGGTAGAAGATAACTCTCATCCCCTCGCTTCGATCAGGGGTAGAAGATAACTCTTCTCCCCTCGCTTCGATCAGGAGTAGAAGATAACTCTTCTCCCCTCGCTTCGATCAGGGGTAGAAGATAACTCTCCTCCCCTCGCTTCGATCAGGGGTAGAAGATAACTCTTCTCCCCTCGCTTCGATCAGGGGTAGAAGATAACTCTTCTCCCCTCACTTCGATCAGGGGTAGAAGCCCTATTAAATTTATGGTTTCCTTTTTAAATTATGTTGAAATATGAGTCACAACACACGTTAGTGCAATTGTCGTGGTCTCTAATCAAATTATAATGATTTTCTTCTATTAATATCCAAGTATTCTCCTCAGGACGTGTGCCTTCAGGAAACAATTTTATCAACAAGTGATAATTTAACTCTTAAAACTATGCACTGTATAATAACATTCAAACAGACACTGCAAGGGCATCTGGGGGATCAACAATAGCAGTCGCTTATTGTGTACCCCACATTTACATGCTGTGGCTGTTGACATAACTTTACATAAACCTTCAACGGTTTGTTCATTAAATCTATCGCCTTGCTTGACCGCCTCTGTTGACGATTTAGAATGTTTAGTAAAACAACTTCCAGAAACTTTTCTTTTACTTGGTGATTTAATGCTCATAATCCTTTGTGGGGTTGTTCATCTACTAATAATAAGGGTAACGCCACTGAATAACTTACAACTGTGTCTGTGAAATGACTAGTCATCAACGTATTTATACCCAGCCACAAGCAAACGTTCGTGCATAGATATTTCATTAACACATCCATTATTATACTTGGACTTCGATTGGTCTATTCTGGATGAGCGGTACGGAAGTGACCACTTTCCATTGTTGTTAACATCAAACGACTCTGTTCCAGTTAATAACAATTTGTATGGTATAATGAAAGATTTGAAAGATGCAGGGTTCAATGGAAGATTACCAATGATTATGTCTTGTTTCCTTTCTGATAGAAACTTTCAAGTTAGAGTAGGCTCTAATCTTTCTGACAGCCACCAGCAATAGCAAGGTGTGCTTCAGGGAAGTATCCTCTCAGTTGCACTTTTTGGTCTTAAGATAAATAATATTGTTAAAGCTCTCAAACCCGGTTTGATTTTTATTGTATGTTGATGATGTTGTTATTTGTTATCGCTCAAAAAGTATGCGAACTATTGAACGCCAACTACAACAAAACTTGAATAAAATTATAAAGTGGGCTAATGAAAATGGCTTTAAATTTTCAAAACTAAAATGTTTTCATTTTTGTCGATTAAGGAAATTTCACGAAGACCCTAAACTTTATATTTCCGGCTCAAATATACCTGTTGTTGATGATATAGCAGTAGAATTAGGCAAGCAATTATAAAAAAACACCATGATTTTATCCATTTATACACCGACGGGTCGAAGGATGGAGACCGTGTTGGTTGTGCTTCTTTTTTAAGGATTGTTCATCTTAAATTAGGCTTTCAGACAAAGCATCTATATATTCCACTGAAGCTTCAGCCATAACGCTAGTAATACGTTCATAATTTTCACCGATTTGCTTTTTGTTTTATTATCTATCAAAAATCGCAAATTAGATAATATTTTGATTTAAAAAAAACAAACTCTTTTTAAAATTACATAATATTTTACAAACCACAACAGTCACCTTTTGCTGGATACCAAGCCATATTGGAATACGTGAAAATAAGAAAGCTGACGCCTTAGCAAAAGAATCTCTCAATATCAAGACTGTCAATGTTCAATTACCTAAAAGTGATTTTAAACCAGCAATTAATAAACTAATAAAATTAGAATGGCAAACAATTTGGAACGAAGCAACCCTTAACAAATTACATGAAATTAAGCCTAGTCTTGATTCATCAACATAGTTTACTCTTTCTAATCGGCATGATCAAATTGTATTAACATGCTGCTGAACAGGACATAGAAGTTTAACACATTCGTACCTTCTAAAAGGAGAACAAACACCTCATTGTATACCTTGTGATTAACATTTTACTGTGAAACATATGCTAATTTAATGCACAGACCTCGGTGATATTCGTGATAGATATTTCAAAGTAAATTCATTAAACGAACTTGTCCAAACAGTGTAATCGTATACATTAATCCAGTACTCGAAAGAGATAAACACATATAACAAAATTTAGTTAACTTCGCCTATTCCATATCGACATCAGCATTTGTAAACGGCACGCTATGACCATTTTGTGTTGAGTTGCCGTAAAATCCAAATAAACAAACAAAAAACAAACAAATCCAAAATAGATCATTGTGCTCCAACCAGAAACAGTATTACATTTCTAATCAGTTCTGGTCAGGGCGAGTGGAATGTCGTTGCTTTGCGACGCATATATATCCTGTCTTCGGAATCAATCAGCATCACTGTACAATTGTTTTAACTTGAATTAACAATCGCAGTTTGCAAAGGGCTAGATAATGTGTGCAGCGTAAAGCACGTGGAACTCGTGGTGTGTGTACTGATTTCATAGAGAGGTTCTGCAGGGTATTTTAAATAATAAATGTTACATGTGTTTTTATAATAATAGCATGTATCTGTATGCGAAATTTATACCCATTAGTATTGCTAATATAATTAAAATTATGTTTGCAATGTTTTAAGTAAACATATAATCCTCAAACTGTTCATTATGTCATATATAGGACTGTCTGAGGCGCGCAGTTTGAGTCTTATATCTAGTACTTATTATTGAGATAAATGGTGTACTAATATGTTCTCCGCAGAACTCATGTTTGGGCTGACATTACCATTCTCGGGTTGACAATACGTTGTATCAGGCTGTATGGCATGCTATATTTATATAAAATATAGGTGAGCTATTCATAATTTATGTTTGCATTCTGGTTGTTGCCTATGACTTATAGCAGTGCTTCTAAGAGAATAATCCGGATACCCACACATACAAGCAAGTGAATGCATAGATGTCTGAAGGTAATGACTCGATTTGTCAATTTAACGTACCATTAGAAAAGAAACGTCCAACGACATTGACAAGACGCTGTTTCGCATCAAGCACATGATTAACTGAGTATGGCAATGATAAGACATATAAGAATGATGAAACTGCAGGAGAGAAACCCTTTTTAATACAATTATCCGCTTGTCCTTTATTTATGGAAAGTGACCAATTGCCTTTACAACACAGGACAATATGCACAACACAACTAAAAAACAAAATTAAAACAAACCTGGGTCATCGCTTTGGAACTGTCAATCCAAAGCAGGGGGTTTAAACCGGTATAAACGCATGCCGAACCTCACACTTAGCCCAGAATTAATGACAATACACAAAATTGCGGTAAAAATTCAATAGAAGTAAACAAAAATATTAATTCAATTTAATTTCGATATAATTACTCAACGGTTTAATGTTCACCAGAGCAACAGAATTGCGACCTTCTGGTACGTTTCGGTATGCTTGCACTATAAAGCAATTTCAGTCGCATTTTCGTAAGCAATCTGGTAATTGTATATAATTTTTGTATTGTCGTTTCTTCTAGACATGACCATAATTGTTGGGTATTTTGAGTTTAAAGGAACTATGCCATCGAAAAAGGCATCAAGTGGCAATTTCATAAAAACATCTGAAATTTAGATATTAATACTCACATATAATAACGGTTAAAACATTATGTATATGCAGGGGAAAAGTGTGAACGCATTCTGAGATAAAAATCAGTTTATAATATGGCTCGTGTGTGTTTGGCCGTGCCTGTTTAAGTTGGGCGCAGAATTGTGATCATTTTGTATAACCTTAGTTTACCCACTACTCCTTACCAAGCACGATAGCGCAGTTGGTTTAAGCGCTGTCTACAATGTCATTGCTTCGTATGGCTCATATGTCCTGAAATCAATACCTGCTGATTTGTTCGGACGTTTTTACAAATTTGTTTTTATTAAATATCTTATTGTTATTATATTATTTTTATTTATTTAAAGTACATGTCTTGGTATAGCGCATTTCTATTATCTAATAAAATTTAAAGTGCAATATGAAGCCATTTTTTCCTCGACATAGTCCCTTTAAATATTTAAACCACAGAATTACATTCTGTTGTTGTTTTTTTATGTTATATTATAGGTGGAAAGATATACATTAGTATTATACAGATATCTGCTTTGAACGTTTGGGAACATGTTTATTATATAAATTAGTGTGTTGACTGGTTTATATAGTATACCTATAAAATGCATTATATTTTATCATATTTATTTTAGGACTAAATCGGAATCGAGGATTGGATAATTTTGTGTTTGTCTTCAGTGCGTTTTTTACGTGCGTGATTGGCATGAACGAAAACGTGTTGCTAGTATATGCAAACGAGCTCAACAATTATGTCATTCTAAAGAGGACATTAGCGGCTAATGTCAGAATGATGAGACACGTTTGAGAAAATGTGAATCGCGAGAGTAGTTTCTGCGGCCAAATATAAGGTAGCTAACCATTCACTAACTTATAAAGATAATGTGATTTTTGCAATCGACATGAGCATTATTTTAGAATCAACACAATTCGTCATAAAGGAATTTACATGGATCTGTTATGACGAGTATTCCTATGTTTATAACGCGCTCTGTTATAACAATGCTTCGCTCGTTTGTTTGACAAAACATAATTGTTGGAAGTTTTAGTTTCCAAATTCCGTTTTATTATTGCATTATTTCTCTTGATGCAGTTTCAACTGTATGTATTATGTTTTTCTTTATCTAACTATGTTGTAATGTATTACTTAAATAACGACGTAAATATCTGCTTGCTTTCCATTGATTTCAAAATTAAAATGAATACATTTATATCGGTTTTTACTCCCATGCACTAGTGCACTGTCCGTTTGCATTAGAATTGCGCACTACGATTGAAATACAAAGCAAGCACGAACAGCTAATTAAAAGCCCAATATCAATCGTAATTGAATTGGATAATTTAATGTGAAGACTGCATCGTCAAGCAGGGAATTAATAGCTATCAGTTTTCACTACTAAATTACCATCCGGTGCTGTGATTTAATTTATTTCAAATGCAAAAAGCGACAAGTGGATGAATCGTGTTTTATTCGTTTGTATGTCAGTACATCGTGTATTGAAATATTATGTGATGTTGTGTGGTTGTACATGTACATATAAAGTCGTAATAGTATAATGGAAATGGTGTCCTCCTTGCGATCAAATGGTCCCGGGATCGATCCCTACTCGGGGATGATCAGGATCTTTCTAAATGACACCAAATGTTGGTTCTTTACAGGAAATCGAGATTGTCTAAATAAGCCTTTAGAATTCTTTCGATGCAATCGAGCTAAAATTAATAGGGTTAAACTAAAATATACTATATCAGCCCTCTTAGTTGGTCAGCAATCGCAAAAGTTGATAATTCGCCGATGAGACATTTCTAGAAAGCTTGTACGAAACAAGGTAATGCCCTATTGTAAAACAGTGAACATGACAACGTATGAAACTATACATTGAAATGTATATGAAAACTGTTTGCTGCTATATATGAATTTCATTCGAAATGAGAGCATATACGAGCGCGGTGTCACGAGCACTGTCAGCATTTGGATGAAACAACTAAACTGACCCTAGTACATTTTTCATGTTAAGTCCCCAAAAAACAAGCTGTGTACATAAGTTCACATATATATATATGTGAACTTATGTACAGAGCTTGTTTTTTGGGGACTTAACATGAAAAATGTACTAGGGTATGTATATATATGTGAACTTATGTACAGAGCTTGTTTTTTGGGGACTTGACATGAAATAATACATACAGAATGTTATGAAGGAAACAATGCATCAGTCGAAATGGTTTTGTAAATTTGTAACGCATTATAGGCGCAGCGTTGATTGCGATGTTTCCTGGCGTACATTTCACAACGGACACTCGTATTAGTATGTGTAACAGTGAATTGCATGAAATTGTCCAATATAAAACATATGCTGCAAGATTAAAACGATATTTTATTTAACTTCCAACTACTGTAAAATCTCCAGGTTAATCGTTGCAACTTACTCATGTAACTTGGCCCCTACTACAAAAGATCTCAAACTCATCTAGATGAAAATGCTCATTATATATAAACTTGTTCTTCATTTGGCTTATATTAAAAATAAAACTTATATTTATGTTTAGAATGCTTGTAATCTTGGGGTCTTGGCATTGTCTAACACTTCTTAGAGACGTAAATGTCACAATGGAGACTCGTATCCCCAATGTGTATATTTCAACTCATTTCTTTTGGTGCTGCTTCATTTTAATGTCTCTCATATCCATGAAGTAAGGAGCAGGTGTTCATTATCTAGACACGCTATATCGATACAAATTAAAGTGGCTGCAGACAATACAAGTGGGAGCAGTGGTCTAGTGCTAGGGCGCTGGTTTAGGGATCGTGAGGTCCATGATTCGAATTCCGTCCAGATCATTGGAATCTTCTGAATAAAACATTTATTCCACGTTCTCCTGTTCTTCTCCACCCGGGTGTATACATGGGCACCTGTGATGGAAATAAGCCGAGTGTGAACGAATGACTTATGACCCGGTGATCGAAGGGTAAATGCGACAGGCAGCTGAACATGTATAGCTATCACACTATAAACATTACCTTTACCTTTATATGCAATTTATATAATGACACGTCTGTTTGTCGCGGCTCATTTGATGAAAATAAACTACACTTCTTGCTAGTAAATGAGTTACACTGATGTATGTAAATATTCAGAGATATTAACCTTATGACGCTCTAATGCCAATTAATTAGGCAATGAAACGTCACAAGGACTGCTGTGTGATTTGACATTATCGTAAACAGAATATAGTATTGTTCACTGTCCTTAGCTGTTGATTTATTTACAAATATTTAGTGCGAAAATAACTCATTTCCCGGGAGCCCTGAAGTAAATTCAACAATAATTACCGTTACCGTGGCATAACACATTTCTCAGACATGAGGCGTAAATAAACACGTTATTACCGTTTCCTTAACACAATGGAATAAACTACAATAGCAATTGCGATAGTAGTAATAGTAGTAGTAGTAGTAGTAGTAGTAGTAGAGTAGTAGTAGTAGTAGTAGTAGTAGTAATAGTAGTAGTAGAGTAGTAGTAGTAGTAGTAGTAGTAGTAGTAGTAGTAGTAGTAGTACTAGTAGAAGTAGTAGTAGTAGTAGTAGTAGTAGTAGTAGTAGTAGTAGTAGTAGTAGTAGAAGTAGTAGTAGTAGTAGTGGTGGTAGTAGTAGTAGCAGTAGTAGTAGTAGTTGTTGTAGTAGTAGTAGTAGTAGTAGTAGTAGTAGTATTAGAAGTAGTTCTTGTAGTAGTCCTTGTTATTATAATTGAAGATGTATTCGCAGTTCTAGAAGTCTAAGATATAGTAGTAGTATTAATAATAGTAGTAGTAGTAGTAGTAGTAGTAGTAGTAGTAGCAGTAGTAGTAGTGTAGTAGAATTAGTTTAATTTGTTTAAAATATCCATTCAGACCGATGCGAAGCTACGGTATTTCTAACACGAAATATGTGAGCAGAATATCTTCATATTCACTAACAAGACAAACAAATTTAACCATATTTTAATTTTTATAAAATCGCCGGTTTGGTATATGTACGCTCTGCAGGCCGAAGTCTAGCTAATCTGAGAAAGCAGATAACACAAGTGGTGCGAAGGCAACGCTCTCAATAAAAAAGATAAACGTACATTTGGGTGTTTAACATTGTAACGTGTGGTGTAACAATGCGAGTGTGAAACATAAACATAGCCAGTCGAAAAGGCCGCGTAGTCTCATTGGAAATGTACAATTCAATTTTTTTATTATTTTTGAAATATGTTATTTACTCAAGATGATGAGTTATATAACCGACACAACGGATAATACTCATTAGTGTGATAGATAAAACATTACATGCCAACAACATGTAAATGGTATTCTATTTACCTAAATTGAAAATAAGTAAGTTTCCAATATGAGACGAAAGCTTAGACATGAACGAATGTCTTAATTGTTATATTTTCTGTTAGTCAATATAATATTTACAACAAAATTCGTGCATTTTTATGATTATTCACTTAACATATTTACTATAACTGATTTCTAGTATAAATTTACATTCCAGAAGTCTCCTAGTCTACGCTGCAACTACCACAGAACAATTTACATTCCAGAAGTCTCCTAGTCTACGCTGCAACTACCCACAGAACAATTTACATTCCAGAAGTCTCCTAGTCTACGCTGCAACTACCACAGAACAATTTACATTCCAGAAGTCTCCTAGTCTTCGCTGCAACTACCACAGAACAATTTACATTCCATAAATGTACCCCAATCATCAAGCGTGCATTGACGAAATAAATGTACCCCAATCATCCAGCGTGCATTGACGAAATAAATGTACCCCAATCATCCAGCGTGCATTGACGAAATAAATGTACCCCAATCATCAAGCGTGCATTGACGAAATAAATGTACCCCAATCATCAAGCGTGCATTGACGAAATAAATGTACCCCAATCATCCAGCGTGCATTGACGAAATAAATGTACCCCAATCATCAAGCGTGCATTGACGAAATAAATGTACCCCAATCATCAAGCGTGCATTGACGAAATAAACGTACCCCAATCATCAAGCGTGCATTGACGAAATAAATGTACCCCAATCATCAAGCGTGCATTGACGAAATAAATGTACCCCAATCATCCAGCGTGCATTGACGAAATAAATGTACCCCAATCATCAAAGCGTGCATTGACGAAATAAATCTACCCCAATCATCAAAGCGTGCATTGACGAAATAAATGTACCCCAATCATCAAAGCGTGGAATGGACGAAATAAATGTACCCAATCATCAAGCGTGCATTGACGAAATAAATGTACCCCAATCATCAAGCGTGCATTGACGAAATAAATGTACCCCAATCATCAAGCGTGCATTGACGAAATAAACGTACCCCAATCATCCAGCGTGCATTGACGAAATAAATGTACCCCAATCATCAAGCGTGCATTGACGAAATAAATGTACCCCAATCATCCAGCGTGCATTGACGAAATAAATGTACCCCAATCATCAAAGCGTGCATTGACGAAATAAATGTACCCCAATCATCAAGCGTACATTGACGAAATAAATGTACCCCAATCATCAAAGCGTGCATTGACGAAATAAATGTACCCCAATCATCAAAGCGTGCATTGACGAAATAAATGTACCCCAATCATCAAGCGTGCATTGACGAAATAAATGTACCCCAATCATCAAGCGTGCATTGACGAAATAAATGTACCCCAATCATCAAGCGTGCATTGACGAAATAAACCCCCATGAAATAAACTTAGCTTTATTCACACACTGTCTCGTGACGTAGTTTTATGATTTTAGTGATACTTAGTGTGTTTTCTTCAGTTTTCTTCCGTTTAATTAAAAAAAAATAGACGGAACATGACATGATACTCTCCATATATCCGCGTCTTTGAGATTATTGTATGAAAACCTAATTACCGGTGATCGGCGGATAACAGCGGGAAATAACACGAGCATGTGCATTACAACTGGTCATTGTTATGTCTAACAACGTATCGCACATTGCAAATGCCAATATTTTAATAAGATGGTGTTTATTAGACAAGACAAGACAAGACAAGACAGTTTATTAAGATTTGTACATAGTACATCATCTAAACACATCATAATCTTACATGCATTTTGTCACGTTATATCATTTTAACATTTAATTATGCTCATAAAATATTTGTAAACACGGATACACATAAACACATAAAATAAACACATAAAATACAGAGATAGTTGTATGAATAACAGGAAAACAACGGTCATTTTTAATTAATGTTTTTAGTGTAAAGGAGGACAACTCTGTGTAAGTTACACAGTAGTGTTCAGGAAGGTATTTCTTATTTTTAGCGCTTCTTTAATATACTTAGCTAGCATTATAAGTTCATTTTTATTATTACTTTTTAATAATTGATGAAATTTGTGAACAGACGGTCTATTGTAGTAAAATCGTTTTATATATTTTTTTCTAATATCGATAAAATTTAAGCATTTACAAATAAAATGAAATTCGTCTTCAATATCAATTTCGTTACAACAAAGACAATATCTTTCGTTTCTAGGAATATTTTGAGACGCATATCGACCAATTTGAATTCTAAGCGGTAAAACTGATAATCTTAATTTAGCAATATATGATCTTAAGGATTTGGGAACAATATCTAAATAACATTCATAGCCATACACAGGTTTAAATAAACGATACATGTCTAACACAGGGCTATTATCTACTGTTCTATACCAATCCTGGGTATACATATCAATAATTCTACTTTCAAATTGGCATAAAAACACATTAACATCGACAGCATTGACATCATCAAATACATAGGAAACCCCGTAATTGTCAAAAAGCTTCTTAACATTTGAAACCCAATTGGTGTGGCCATTCTGACTATCTTGAAGGGCCTGTAAGTATACCGTTTTTAATATAATGTTGTCAGTATTTGATAACTTAAACCAGTATTTTAAAATTCTAATATAACGATTTATAAAAAGAGGATATCTACCTAAATCGCCATAAACCGCTGCATTGCACGTGGTTTTATTAACATTCAGTAATCTTTTGCAAAATTTTAGGTGAATTCGTTCTATTTCTTTAGACTTTGTGTTTCCCCACACTTCACATGCATAATTTAAAATTGATCCCACGAAGGCGTCAAACAACTGACAAATGGTTTCAGGTTTTAAATCAAATTCCTTACATTTGTTGAATAAAATATTCATGGCTTTAAGTGCTTTACCAGATAGATATTCTTGGTTCAAATTAAAGTTGCCGGTATAATTAAAAACTGTTCCGAGATAATTGAAATCATTTACAACTTCTATTGGTTGACCATCATACGTCCACTTTTCGGGAGGTAACAATCGACCACGTTTTCGAAATACCATGATTTTTGTCTTATTAATATTAACTTTAAGCCCCCAAGTATTGCAATATTCAAGCAAGCGATCTAAATGGTTTTGAACTTCTTCAGGTGTTTTACCTACAATTGCCATATCATCGGCAAAAAGCAACAAAATCAATGTTATATCGTCAATATTCAAACCAGATGAATTGCTTTCTTGCAAAAACAGTTCTAAATCCTCTACAAACAATGAAAATAACAGAGGTGACAATACTTCCCCTTGACGTAGTCCAACTGCATAGCTAAAATAATCAGAAAAATTTGAGCAATGTTTAACACAAGATTTAACATTTTCGTACATATTTTTTATAATTCTCAGTAATTTACCTTCTATGCCACATTTATATAATTTGAACCATAGTGCATTTCTATATATAGTATCAAAACATTTCATCATATCAACATATACAACATACAATCTTTTATTTTCATTAACATATTTTTGAACTAAAGACATTAATATAAATATTGCATCAACAGTGGACCTCCCTTTCCTAAAACCAAATTGTGCGTCCGAAATAATGTTAAAGTTATCTCAGAATGTTTCGATGCGAGTATTGACAACTGTTGTAAAAAGCTTAGATAAGCAGCTAAGAAGTGTAATACCCCTATAGTTATTTACATCCGAAGCAATACATTTTTTATGTATAGGAATTATAATACCCTCTGTCCACTTTGCCGGATAAAATCCTGAGCTTAAAATAGAATTGAATAAGTCACAAATATGCGCAGAAATAATATCTTTACATTCCAATAAATATTCATTTAATAAACAATCACTGCCATAAGCTTTACCGCGTTTCAATGATTTAATACCATTAATGATTTCGTGTACAGTAAACGGCTGATCAAGTTCCGGGAAACGCGAATTTGGCAAATCAAAATCATTACTAGAGCAAAATGTTTCAGCCTCTTCGTTTTCACAGTCAAACATGCCACTGCTTATATTTGAGAAAAATGTGCGAAAATCATCTAAGGATAAATTTTCATTTTTTTGTTTCTTTTAGATTTAAAAAGTTTCCAAAAGTCCCTAGGCGTTCGTTTCTTCAAATTCTTTAACTCATTTACCTTTGTTCGATAATAGCATTTCTTCTTTTTCTTAATCAATGTTTTATAAATTTGTTTGTATTCCAAAACTTGAAATCTGTTTCTTTCGTTGTTGTCAGCATTAAATACATTCAGCATTCTTATATAGTTTGAATGGGCAATTTTACAGTCGATATCGAACCAATCTTTATGCTTAGTGCTGTCGCTTTCCTCAAATTCCGATTTATTTGAAATAAAAATCGTTTTTAAAAATAACGGGTCCGCTACACTGCGAAAGAGATCGGTGAAATTATTTAGCGCGATATTAATTGAGTCATAATTGCCACAATCAATATCATTCACAATTCTGTTAAAATCCGGTAGTTTGGCAATAATACCTGAGCGGAACTCATTTCGTAACGATTCGTCCCATTTAAATTTATGTTCCTCATAAGGAGGTACATCTCTTGAATAATTGTTACAATAAATCGAAAATGACAACATAGCATGATCACTGAACTCGTTAAAATCATGCACAGTAAAATCCTTTATCAAAGAAAAATATCGTTCTTGGCCAAGCAAATAGTCGATTGTAGATAAACCGTTACGTGAGAAATATGTGTATTTACAAGTATCTCCTATCCTACCGTTCACAATACGATAACTCGAGGATTTACATAGATCAAGAAGTTTAATCCCGTGATTATTGTGTGACTTATCAACGGAGGCCCGGACTGAGTGTACATCGGGGTTATAATCAATGTCATCAGTTAATTTATTCACCGTATCATGTGTAATAAAATCATATTTGTTTCCAGTTCTGCTATTAAAATCCCCAAATAATAACACTTTACCATAATTATTATACAGCGATATATCGTTTTCTAAAATATCAAAGAAATCTGCACTTACAACGTTATAAGCAGGGGAGTCTTCACACCAAATATACCAGCCACATAGATAAATATCTTCTTCAACACCAAAGAAATTACGATCAAGTTTTAACCAAATAATAGAATCATGGTGATTTTTAATAATTTCGATACCATCGTTAATACATTCTTTATAATACAAGACAATGCCACCACTACACCGTTTAGCATTTCTATTTTGAAATTTTCTGAAAAAGTTGTGAGAAATGTAACCATTTAACAAAACATTGCTAGCAGAATTGGTCCACGATTCATATATAAAAACAATATCGAACTTTGTGAGAATATTTACAAAAGAAGGATTGCTTTTCTTACAGTTTGTAAGTCCATTTACATTCCACGAAAGAATGCAGAGTTCTCCTCCATCGTGCCCCTAATCACGCACTGGTCGCCCATCGACGTAGAGGGTATCGTACGCGATCCATGATCGCTTACCTTTGGCTCTGGCCTCTCTCATCTTAGGTAGCAGCTTGCGTCGTTTGGAAACCACTTCCGGCGGAAACTGTTCGAATACATTAAATCCGGTACCGTTGAGATGTTTCCACTGGCGTCTCACTGTCTCCCTGTCTTTGAAAAAGGTAAATTTCGCAGTGATAGAGCGAATTTTTCCACGTGTAGGTCCCCCCGGCGATCGATGGACCCTCTCGAACCTGATAGAGTCAGCCGTTTCCTGTGTAATCTTGAGGGCATCGTGTAGATGCTTTCTCAGTATGCGCTCCGTGGCCTCAGGTGACTCGTTCTCCACTTCCGACACGCCAGTGAATACTAGGTTGTTCCGCATACTTTGTGATTTGAGGTATGCCAGATCATCACGAAAGCTTTCGCGTTCGCGTTCAAGGTTGTCTAACCTACTTGAGGCCTGTGCCGCTGCTATGTCCGCCCCCTCAGTGACGTGTTCGAGTTTCGAAACGCGCTCATCAACCTTTTTGACTCGATCGTCAAGAGCCAACCAAAGGGTTTTAATGTCCTTCTCAAATGCCGCCATACGCTGGTCCATCTTATCTAGGCATTGTAGTTTATGTTCGACTGCAGTAAGTCGCCCACTTATGGTATCTAATGCACTCATGACGTCCTGTAGTGTTGGCTGCGCTGCCGCCATGGTGTTATCCTTTATTGGATTGCTGAGTTCGTGGTTGTTTTGAAAAACGCTAGTATTTATTATATCATCATCTTCATCGCCATACAACACAGAGTTTGTAAAACCAAGCAAATCACTTATTGAAAAAGTAGTGTCCGAACACTGGGTCTCACTTGACGGGCCTCTTTGTTTTGGTATTTTTTTATTGTTCGGATTCACACTGCCATTTTCACTACTATTCCTTTCTTTCCTTTTATTATTTCTAACTCGACCCATCAGAACTTACAACGAGGAATAGTAATCCACATATTTTAATATTTAAAACACCACGATCACAGTTTAAATTAAAATTTTATCTCAAATTTCGACACAGCAAAAAAACACGTCCGTTTCCCGCGCAATCACGTGACACACTGCCTCATCAGAAATGTGTTTTCCAAATTAAACATATACCCTTTGCACCAAATAACTTTGCATTACGTTGGAATACATTCAGGGTTGGTTGCGTAATATACATTCCTCTCGGTCTGAAAAAAGTAGTTGTGTCAACCGTGCATAATGTAAGATTAGTTTTCTTTATGAGTGAGAGGTTAATCAATGAGAGAATAACATGTTCACTTGTCGTTAGATGTAAGCGTTAAACATAATGCTGTTAGATATTTCATTTCATAAACGTTGATGCTGTTCGTGTTATAAGAATGCAATTCATATGTGATTGCCAAATACAAAATATAAGACTCAAACGGGAGAAAAGCTTTGAGAAACATTCTGACCATGCCTAAGCCTGTACGATGCCTTTGAGTGTTCCACTTTATTCTAGACGAAAGTCCAAACCAAAATCATTATTTGTGGCGCGTCGTGAGAAAACCGGTCTTAATGCATGTGCGTAAAGTGTCGTCCCGGATTAGCCTGTGCAGTCCGCACAGGCTAATTCAGGACGACACTTTCCGCTTTTAGGGTATTTTCTGTTTCAAGGAAGTCTCTTCTAAACATAAATCCTCTGTCGGCGGAAAGTGCCGTCTTGGATTAGCCTGTGCGGACTGCACAGGCTAATCCGGGACGACACTTTACGCACATGCATTAAGACCGGTTTTCCCACGACGCCCCTCATATACACTTTCCATATAGAATCTCGGACATTATATTCAAACACGTATTTGAACACTTGCTTAAACAATGTTAGAAAGCAGTTAAACTGTATACACTTCTCAACAAATCATTCTGATTACATTGAAATAAAACAGTATGTGTATAGTTCTTGAGATCTTCTGTCATTTCACGAATCCAACAAAATCAATAACATATTATTATCAGGCCTAGGGGACGATAAACATTTTGACATTTTGTTCAATTGGTCAATATTCTAGTTTCATTTCAGATTATATTTTATAATTCATCCAATAAATTACGCGTATTCTTTTGTTTTGTTCGTTTGTTTTGATCTGATAACAATGGCGAATCCAAGAGATTTTAACAAAATTATTGTAAAAACTAATAATATACATTAATTTCAATTAAATTATGTGATGGACATAAACGCAGCACTCACGAACGTCACATGCGTCTGAAAAGACTGTATACCTCCAATAACACTATCATATTTTTGGAGAGATTATATATTCAATTAGCGACCATAGAGGTGCTGATGCTAAAGACAGGCTTAGTATTGGCCATGTCATTCTCAGAAAGAGGGATTGTACGAATTGGTACGAACAATATAATGTAAAACCATCCAAAATTTAAATGATATCATTATATATTTGTTTAAATAACATTAAATAAATGTTGAGAATATCTTATGTTCAGAAATGCGTATTAAGAGATATATTTAAACTAAAATAATACTTCGCTGCGCAGCGAAGTATTGTAAAGATAATTATACATCGTCTAGACGAGTCAGATCGATTGTTGGCGCATGCTCCGTTATTGGTTTCTAATTCAAAACTGAGTGTAGCCGTTGATGTAGGATAAACGGATTTGCTTTGATATCAAATATATATTTGCATTTTTCGATAAAAGAAATAGGATTTTGTCGATGATGACGGTTTTTTTTTTATGTAGATCTAATATAAAACGCGTGTGTGGTAGTGGATAAGGAAAG
>CM051040.1:12205102-12325102 GCA_027627225.1 Congeria kusceri | reverse complement strand
ATATTTTTATTTAATACTTGTCCTAAATTAATTAATATGTATTACAATGAATTATTGAAATTACTATTATTATCATTGTAATATGTTGTATTATAATAATTGTTATTGTTTCAGGCCATCATTTGGATCATACGATCATACATAATAAAGTAAATAATTATACCCACGAGTGGTTTTTTATCACACCCTGCTACATTTACATTTTGAAAGAATTTGATTTATGCTGCTATTAAACAGTTAAGTTTATTTCTTTAAATTGTAATTTACAGTTCATGTTCCTTTATAAGATAACATAGGGACAAGCGGGAAATCCTTCATCATATATTCAAACAGCTAAGGAACTTTTCGGATATTATTAATCAAATACTTGTCGACTTTTTTGGAACTTCTCCTTGAGAATATATCAGTCACGAATAAAGCAACAGAGTGATCAAAGAGCAACACAACTATGCTTCTTGTATAACGCGACACCGATTCCTGGATGCCGATGATCCTGCAGTTTCAACACAAAAGAAAGTCTTACTTGTATTGCTTTGTTTGGTATTAGGGCTGCTTTAACGTAGCTACGACCACTGAAACGGTGTAACGGTTTGCATTATACGGAAGCCCGCTGTCATCAATGTAATTATAAAAAAGTGACAAGTCCTTGAATTAAAAGACGCATGACTAAAATATAGATGTGACCGTTTTTTCCTTGTATATACATTTAAATGAATTATAAGGTTTATAAGGAATCAAAAAGTAAAAATATCAGCCATACTTTGTTTTGTTTTAAATAAGTATATAATAATTACTTACCAATACCATATATTTCAAAGCACAACACATTCAAACATGTATGTTGCACAGTTAAGTTAAGTTTAAACCTATTTATTTAATTTCGATTGCATCGAAAGCTTTAGACACTTTCGAGTCCGATTGCAGTACTTGGTATCTTTGGAAAGATTTTGCGAACGCTCCCATATATTAAAATGATTATTTGAAGGCGATATTATACCAGTATAATTTTATACAAATAAAACACAATACTATAACGAACATTAATTAGCAAAACTGAATATTCGTCAGACTTCCATACCAAACGGTTTTGAAAAAGAAATTTATATCTTATATAGTGCCGCTATAAATAAGGTCAGAACGGCCGAGTGGTAAGAGCGTCAGATTTTTAATCCCGTATATCGTAAGTTCGAGCCCCGGCAAAGGCATTTTTTTTTAAATTTACATTGTGTCCTAATGTAAAATTTGTTATGTTTTAGGCTATTAGTTTTTTTGTTGTTGCAATGAAGGCATTTAAGGTAGAACCGTCCTAATGACTTCGGAAATACTCGCGAAATATCGGTTAACTTCGGCCCATTCGCCACTAATCGTAAATCTAATCGATGTGATCCGAAACAGACATTATTTTCGCAAAATAAACATTACTTTTTGAATTCTGAGTTATTTTCAAATAAATTTGTAAAATAAATGCTTGTTGGTGTTTAAAGATGAAAGTAACAAATGTAGTTTGAACAAAAACAAGGTTCACTGGCATGGGGAATACCTTCAAATGACGTCATTGTTGGGAATTTCTGTTAACATTCAATCATGACGTTTTCGCAATAGGTCTGGTGTATTTCATTACACTAAAGTTAAAATACTTATAAATAAACGTCCAAGGAGTATCATTATTGAACATTATTAAGCGTATTTAAAAACATATCTGCGTAAAGGAGATACATGCCCATCGCTGTGTAATAACATTCATTCACATGTAAAACTTGAAAAAGGTGTCAGTCAAGATGGTCGGAGAGCGAGACATCGGGTGATCGAGTTTGTGTTCCGTTGGATAATTTAAAATACTGTTCATTGTGTAAACTTGGGTGTTCCACTTAGGAATTTTGAAGAGATATACCGCTGAAAAAATCATCTGAAAGGCATGTATCGACGAACTGGTGAGGATGGTCTAAGAGACACCTTATCCAAAAACAGTGAGAGTCACAAGCTCCAAGATTCTTGAGGAAGCCATCCCAAAGATTTGTCAGTATTTTTTAACCCTTGTTAACCCAATCTTATGAGATTTTCAAGTGATTTTTTGAAACACACAATTATAAAAAAATATATATTATTTTTCTGTATTTGGTAACCATGAATATGTGAACCCCAGCTAGTTGCTTTTTTTATTTACACAAAGCACTATTTCTTGAATATTAATGCAAAAAGAATTCATTTCAGTTTTTATAACATATAATTGCTTCATTCCAAATGTTTTACCTTGAGATTTTTGTGGTGAACCTATGTCAAGTTATACCTTTTTCCTCTCAGATGGGGTTATATTATATTTTGGTTTTATTGATTTTTGCATACTGTGAAATAATTTTTTGTTTCAGAGAATTGGTGTTTGGCGTTTTTTTTACTGTTATGAAATCTGTTGTGTTTTTACCATATGCGTAGCCAAATTTAAGTTCATAAGTATGTTTGGTCAGCTTAAGTACTTATGTTTGTTATGCTCTTTCAATGCATACATCTTTAAGGTATCAAATAAAGCTATTCGGGAATAAATAAAATACATTTTGACAATATGTCAGTTATTTTTGTAAGTGTACCCCATAGAAATTTTAAGTTCAAATAGAAAAAATGACGGGTGATAACAAAAATCGTATTTTTGTCAAAACGTGTGGTTAGATTTTGTTTATATTTCACGGTTTAGTCTAATGATTCATTTAATGATTAAAGATAATAAGGATGTCAATGTTTGAAAAAAGTCCCATTAGGGGCTTTCTACCTTAATGTAATTTCATAAATACATCAAATCGGTGAACAAGTCCCTTAAATCTTACATCCCGCTAAGCAAACATTAAAACGAGCCCGATCTACGACTTATTTGCCGCACTTGATTGTGATGAATACGTCTGCTGGGGGCACGGCGCAGTCGATGGGAGATACATGAGTGAGCTGATAAATACATTTTCGTGTTTCCGGTGTTAAATGACACACGTTTTTATTTGTAATATGATGTATTTTCATCATCGATTCTAATTTCTGTCATCATAAGTATCCTGTACTTGCAAGCTGCCATTGGCAATTTACTCTTATTCAAAAATTATATATTTATATAAAATATTATACAAATCAGTTAGAGACCGGGCCCGTATTCACTAACTAAATCTTAGACTAAGAATATGCTGGTAACCAATGTTTTATATGTCATGAATCAACCGTTCTAAATAAAGAAGGCTGCAGTTAGAGTTGGTGAATCGCAAGTAATATGACAGAACTGTTTGAATAATATTCTTTATTCTTATTCTTTAACCTAAGAATGGGTTGATGAATACGGGCTCTCGTGCTTATTGTTTGTGTGAAGACTAACGAGCGTACTTACTCGCTAGTTGCTCAACGCTATTCGCCTGCTGGGATGGTCAGATAAAGAGGTGAACATTACATATATTGTTCTAATGGGATATAGACAGTGTCGGTTTTCAGTTATTATTCGGTGCGTTAGGGACATGTTTGATTTATATAGAATATACAGTGATCAGCCGGATACGCCGAATGTTGGAACAAATCAATATGACGGTATACAAAGGTATCGTTGTTGACATGAGTCTTTGAATCTATAAGGTATCGTATTATTGTTTTGCTAAATCGATTAAAAGATTCTAGTAGAGTTTTTAAAAGTATTCAGACCGAGAAAAAGATGATTTTAAAACAGAATATGTGCAGACTAGTCTCATTTTATCTCTTTTCAAATTCACTAAAAGATATGTAAATGCCAGTAGGATGTTCTATGTTATACACCACCTGTTGAATCTGTGCACGCTCTGACGGAATTCACAATGGTATTTCCATATTATCAGTGCATGTAGGCATATTCACCACCTGTTGGATCTGTGCACGCTCTGTCGGAATTCACAATGGTATTTCCATATTATCAGTGCATTGTAGGCATATACACCACCTGTTGAATCTGTGCACGCTCTGTCGGAATTCACAATGGTATTTCCATATTATCAGTGCATGTAGGCATATACACCACCTGTTGAATCTGTGCACGCTCTGTCGGAATTCACAATGGTATTTCCATATTATCAGTGCATGTAGGCATATACACCACCGGTTGAATCTGTGCACGTTCTGTCGGAATTCACAACGGTATTTCCATATTATGAGTGCATGTAGGCATATACACCACCTGTTGAATCTGTGCACGCTCTGTCGGAATTCAAAATGGTATTTCCAATATTATCAGTGCATGTAGGCATATACACCACCTGTTGAATCTGTGCACGCTCTGTCGGAATTCACAATGGTATTTCCATATTATCAGTGCATGTAGGCATATACACCACCGGTTGAATCTGTGCACGTTCTGTCGGAATTCACAACGGTATTTCCATATTATGAGTGCATGTAGGCAAATACACCACCTGTTGAATCTGTGCACGCTCTGTCGGAATTCAAAATGGTATTTCCAATATTATCAGTGCATGTAGGCAAGTGGTACCAGGGAAGCACATTCAATAATACAGAAACAAGTTTTTTGCGTGTTTATATGCAGCATTTTATAGAACATCACGGCTGTGAAAAATAACTTGAAAAGCACACTTAGAAGATAAAATTGGATCTCTTCGGAACGTCCAAAATACTGTGAAGCTGAAGTTATTGCAACAGTTTATAACTGTGTGTAATATAACCTGCATAAAATACAGTTCCATTGTGTTTTAACTTTTACAATAGTTAATACAAAAATTATAATACTAGTACTCCAAATAATAGGTTTATAAGCAATACCTTTAAACACATTAGTCGGAGAATTATAAGTGTGAGTTAGAACCGCTAGCGTCTCTTGCAAAATTCATTTTATTGTACGTAATCGAGCCTAAACTTAGTCATACATTAGATTACAACCAGCGCAAACACTATTGCTATTTCAATATGCCGTTTTGTAGCATGCTCAGTTATCTGGGTCGTACGTATACTATGCAATAACTGCATTATATTATTACATAGTCTAAATAAATGAAGGGATTCGGGTTACAATGTGTGGAGTTGTGAAATAGTTCACTTTTCGCATAAGCAGACGTGTGAAATTAGTGTAAAATCAGCTTCACAATTACGCACGTTTTTCAGCCATGCGCATAACTATTAGTCATGTTTAGCGATGCATTATTTGTTTTATATGCAAGTGTGGAAAAACACTCAAAAGTACTTCCTACAATTCTCGTTCACAGGTTAAACAAATCGTATTACACAAGTAAAGCGTCTTCACGTTGTCACAACATGTAAAACTGTACGTTTATGTTTTACCGTGTTTGCATTTTGTCCTTTTTATAGAAATCCACATTTCTTTGTTCAGCATTATTTGTAATGTCTATATTTATACGAAGTACATGTACGCCAAATTTTCAACGTTTTCTCTTCTTAGACAAGCTGACGGCGTGCCCGATTAAATATCGGTCGTTGTTTTAGTAATAGCGATCGATAAGGTATGCGCATACATGAAAAAGCAATGAATATCTCGATAGCATAATTGCCATAGAAACATAATACTGGAGAGTTAGGTTCTAGTCTTCATCTTATTATTAGCATACAATTTCATTTACTGATTGATAAGTTTTTATAATATAAATTAATATTAATAATAATGCATACTAATATGAATTATTATGGTAATAATACAACTGATGTAAATATATATAACTATTTATCATAACAGTTAAAGTACAAACAAAAACAACAAAGAAGACTTGCTCCCATGACGTATGTTTTAAAAGCTCGTTACTTCTCCACTTATCATTTTTCAAATCAGCCGAGGCGCATATAAACGACAGCTGACTGGTAAATATTGACATTGTAGTAGGATTTAAATATAGTCGTGTTTAATCTGCTATAGTTGTTTAAAATATTAATACAATAACTTCAACTATTCTCTCTCTGTATATATATATATATATATATATATATATATATATATATATATATATATATAGTTCATCAAGATAAATGTTTTTGAACATGTACTAGCAAGCTTGTGGCAGATATAGCAGGCATTACCCATATGCCTGACAGTAACGCCCATAGTTGTTACTTTGTAGTACCATTACCACGGAACTGTGGATCGCAACAGGTCATTTGTTGTCTATCAATATACAGCTCATTAGAATAAATTGTTTTTCAATAAGATGATGTGATCAGCTACGTTCTCATTGGAAAATTGTGATCCAACAAAAACATGTAACTGTTGCACAATTTCCTGTACCCTTGCAGTACGTACAGTGCCTGGTGCAATATAGTTGTCCCTACCTATAGTGCCTGGTGCAATATAGTTGTCCCTACCTACAGTGCCTGGTGCAATATAGTTGTCCCTACCTATAGTGCCTGGTGCAATATAGTTGTCCCTACCTACAGTGCCTGGTGCAATATAGTTGTCCCTACCTATAGTGCCTGGTGCAATATAGTTGTCCCTACCTACAGTGCCTGGTGCAATATAGTTGTCCCTACCTATAGTGCCTGGTGCAATATAGTTGTCCCTACCTACAGTGCCTGGTGCAATATAGTTGTCCTTACCTATAGTGCCTGGTGCAATATAGTTGTCCCTACCTATAGTGCCTGGTGCAATATAGTTGTCCTTACCTATAGTGCCTGGTGCAATAGAGTTGTCCCTACCTATAGTGCCTGGTGCAATATAGTTGTCCCTACCTATAGTGCCTGGTGCAATATAGTTGTCCCTACCTACAGTGCCTGGTGCAATATAGTGGTCCCTACCTATAGTGCCTGACCAATATAGTTGTCCCTACCTATAGTGCCTGACCAATATAGTTGTCCCTACCTATAGTGCCTGGTGCAATATAGTTGTCCCTACCTATAGTGCCTGGTGCAATATAGTTGTCCCTACCTACAGTGCCTGACGCCTAAGAAGTATATTCGTCTACGTTCGGTAATAGTCTTCGTATGAAACTTTTTTGATTTCTATTATTCTGTTAACATACTCATTTTCCTATATTATCTATATGGCAATAACTGTCGTATGTTTGCAGAGGTTCGTTTAAGAAGTGCTTCTTTTGAAAGTCAACAAATTGAACACACATGCTAAAGGAAAAACAAAACAGTATCAATATAGTTGTTCGTATAGTATTGGCCAAATAAATTTAGCAAGTTCTTTAATAATACTAGACCAAAGTTGCGTTCCACGGAGGAATATGTTAGAGATTACGAGCGTTGCTGTTTTGATAAAGCATCTTAAGCTGCGGGCATACATGACTTTCTTGTGTTAGGCGTAGCAGGAAGCAACACAGCTTTTCCTAGATAAAACCACAATGAATAATAATGGTGGCTATTCATCATTCAGTCACCATCTCTTTACAAATCGTTTTTCAGTTTGGTAAAATTCTGATTGCCTTTTCGTCCGATACATTTTGTTGAAAAGAACGGAGAACGATGTCTTATGGAACGCGATGTTTCTTGGCCAAAACCTATTTGTCAAAATATTATTGTTAACATAAAACTGGTATCATATCATTATGGGCGAACTGTACAGTTATTTAATAGTAGGATAGTAGGATACACCAAACAGTTTCATAGTTCTTGAAATGAACTTAAAAGATTAGTATATAACTGTCCAGACAAATTGTTCCAATACATATTGTACTGCTTTTCCAGCAGTCCTTATATGTTTACATACATCTTTCTTTAACCATAGGCGGGTGGGGAGGGGTCGGAAGCGGCGTACGCCCCCTCTCAAAATGTCCAAGATTAGATTTTGTTAAACCTTACAATAAATTAAACATGTGAATTTCGCTACCAATGATGTGTTATTCGATTATTCAGTACAGTAACCAAACACGTTTTGAGGCATTTTGTTGAATTGTTCCATTTTGACTATATTGCATTGTTTCAATATATGTATTGTAATATCATGAACATTGAGATACCAAAAGCAGTGTTTTGGCATTTATTTAATATATCCGCCCCATCTTATACAAAATCCCGCCCCCTCGAACCCAAAATCCTGTAACCGCGCCTGTTAACTGTTGTAAGGATAAGACTTAATTAGAAATAACAATTGAGATACGTATTTCAGTCTAAAATCGTTTGACTTCCTATAATATATGTACCGAATCTCTTATATGTGTTGTCATTTATCTCATAAGTATGTTTCTACTGCATAACTTTGACTAATGCTGGCAATCAATTATACCATTTTATGTAGATTAAGCTTGATTGTTTTGTACATCAGCAAACAAACATACATCAATAGGAACCTTGGATTTCTTTGGCTCAAATGATTGCTTCGAGACAATATATCCCACACAATATGCATTAGGGACACAACAGCGTAGAACACTTGGGGACATTGCAAATGTAAGTCCAAACAGAGATGTCCGTCATCTGTAAAGTCAAAGACGGTATACATTTGTTTCATGCATTTTCACGCAATATGCACTACATAACATGGGTAACGGACACAACCAAGTTGAGCGTGTGGGGCCATTGCAAGTTTAAGTCATAACAGATTTCGACGTCATGTTTGCAATAAGTCGAATGTATGTATGCAATAAGTCGATTGTATGAATGAATGTATGAATGTATTTCATGCATTTTCACGCACTATGCGTTACAGAAGTTTGATTACACAACGTAGAACGTGTGGGTCTATTACATTCTTAAGTCGTAGCAATTAGTGTTGCTAGTACTGATATAAACTAATTTATACCACGTTGCACTGTATAAGACTGTAATATGTAATTAAGCATTATATTATTCAGCCGGGTAGCTCTTAAAACGTCACAGCAAAATACGTAATGGCGTGTTAAAGGCGTTCTGCAAATGGGTATTTTCGAAGACATTGTACAATTATTGCGTGCGTAGTCACTTATTGATACAGTCAAATACGACCCAATATGAGAAAACTGATATTAATTATAACGGATATTGTGTTCGTGACACCTTATTACCGGTAACGATTGATCACACAACTCTGTATTTAGACAGGCATAATTATATTGAGAATTATGTGTTAATGGCATCAGTATGTGCCGGTAATATTTTGTAAGTTCCATTTTAAAGGAGCATTTGACATGTAATACCGTCTTATATGATTAAGGAATACATGTCGTTTGAAAATGGTCAATATATTACATGGACGTCATGTTTGCAATAAGTCAGTAAGTTTGTCAATCATATTCAAATTAATTTTAAATATTATCCATTTATCGCAATTAAATATCACTGCTTAGCGGCAAAACCAGATCATACAAAAGAGCATGTACACAGTGTTTGTGCTATTCAGAAGAGCGCCTGGTAATGTTTGTGCTATTCAGAAGAGCGCCTGGTAATGTTTGTGATATTCGAAGAATGGATATTAATATTTACCAATAGCTGTGGAGAAGTTTAAACTAGTCGTGGCAAAACCAGGATGGGTCTATTGTAGCTGATCACACTTCAAAATTAAATACATTTGGTGTCCTAGTTTCCCGTAAAAGGACTGTAGTTTCCACGCATGATTTTTGATGGAGAAATCCCGTTACTTGGGTCAGCAAAGTATTTCAATTTCGAGGGTCATCTACTTAACCTTTAATAATGTGGTAACTAGAATAAAGACATTGGTACAACACATTGAGACAACATACGTAATTATAAACAAAACGGTCCATTCATACTTAATAAGCAACACTCTGCCGGCGACACTTTTTGCTATATGTATACAGTTTTCAGACATACAAACATATAAATATACATATAGCACATATGTATCCATTTCAAAAGTAATACATGAATACATATATGTAAGTAATACCTGAATACATATATTTAGCAACAAGAATTTTGTGAAAGAACAAGTCATGCCTTTGGTCGTTTAAAAAGTATATATCGTGTATATGTATTGCAAGGAAAACCTTATTAAACCAACACAATACGTTTCCATGTATGGTATTTTTTAATTAACGTAGAGTTTGTCATAAATTCCTTAAATTTGTATTCTTAGTTTTTATGTATTTCGCATTATGTAGTGAGAAGAGATGTTCACTTTGAAGCATGGCTTAAAAATAAACACTGATTACTTGTTCTATTCATACATGTAAAGTTCTTCCTAATAAGCGAGAAACACATAATATCAAATAATGTTCGTTACAATAAACACTGTAATGTTTTATATAATTGAATTAGGCATTATATTCGCTTTTATGTTAGATAATGTAGCTAAATGGTTTCTTTTCACCATGAAATGGAAAAAGTGAATAGAATTAAATAAGTGCATTGGGGACACCAAAAATATTTGATGAAAACGTAATAAGTAGAAATCCCCTTTTACATTGTGTTTGCATTGTCTTTATGCACTTCGGATTAAGAAAATACATTCAAACGAGAACAACTCAATGACGACCTTGATCATCCGTATGGGTTTGTCCAAGTAAGAAAAGCATACTTCATGCGATATATTGGTATTATTCACTCTGCTCCATAATAATCTGTATTATTTTATTGAATGAGCTGTTGATTGTGTGCGGTGTCCATCTTATTTCATTTTTGTTGTCAGTAATAGCAATGCCAAATTCTGAAACAACACACACTTGATTCACCGGGTCTTCTGGAATTTTGAATTGAATATTGTTACTGTGAGATGTGTTTATTATATTAACGTGTGGACATGTTTGCATGCGTCTCGATTATTTCAGTATTGTCATTTTTAGATCATAGTTAGCCTGTACGTACACCATCTCCATTTCTAGCTTTGAACAATAATTTGTTTTCGAAAGTTCGATAAAGCAATGGAATCAGATATAAATAGCCTTTCTGGACAGTCAAACATAATTTAATACATAAAATGTGCCATCCACTTACATTATTTTCAGGAAGATTTATCACTTCGTTGAGTTGGATGGCTTTCAGGTCTAAACGTGATCGTGTATTAGCGTTGAATTACTCAGTACTAATGATACATAACTGATATACGTTGATATCGATATTAGTTGGAATATTATCTTCGTCGTTTTATACTTAAACTATGTATAATGTAAAACTTGAAAAACAACATACTGCTTATGATGCAGTTATTAATATCGGGTAGAACAACTTGTACATTTCAAGTGTTTAGTGTTTCATGTTTGCTTCGAATTAACAAACATTATTTTTGTCCTATTCGACAAAATGACATAACATCATGTTCACTCATTGATCTCAAAACCACGTGAAACTTCAGTTTCACTTACCCTTCTCGTTATACAATGACAAGTTATTTCATTTTAAGTACACTTTATTGTATGACTACCAAACTGAGAATATGGCTCGGATTCTTTTCACTTGGGCATACAAGTTTTAGCATTATTGCCATGTAATTATTTAATGGACAAATGTTAGCAACATGTACATGTAACACACTTTTAACACTATTACAGTGGACATTCATTATGAATCTATTACTATTTCGGATGTTTGTTGGACATAAGTATTGTCACGTCATATGTATTGTCATTTAATAGTACACAATTATTGTATTCATATTGGTATTGCATAAATGGTATTTGTACGTATATATACCAGAGAATCATGCCGCGTTCAACATTAGTTTGTTTCGCAAGTTTGACTGACTGTGTACAACATTTAAAACTAATTGTTTGTATTTGTTTGTTTTTGTTTTTGTTCTTTTGGCATTCCGTTTCTTAACATTTAACAAAAATGATACAATTACTTTAAAGTGTGTATGTTTCTTACAACAGATATAGTGGCATAAATACAATTAACCAAATAAAGTTTATATTTAAAATAGGATAAAAGTTAAGAACACACACTGCTTTTAAACGCACAATACGCTAATTTGTAATCACCATATAGTTTTCGTCTGTACATACGGAAACTCAAATCCATGTATAAACGTTGACTTTACAGATGGTTTAGGTAACACAACACTAATAAACGATACAAAAACTCGACACGAGTACGTGTTGATTTATTCCATAAGCCTATTTCAATAGGTTTTTTATTGCGTCATTTTTATGTTTTCTTCTGTTTGCTTTCAAGTTTTATTGTCACTTTTATCTCCTTATTTTTAAAAATAACTGATAGGAAAGATCGTACATACACACTTTAACAATACGTCGAGTATTATTAAGAATTGTTAAGTGTATTAGTAAATCCTTCTCTTGGTCGTCTACAAGCGGTTTGTTAATGTTGTTTTTGTAACGTTGTGTTTAATCAGGCGTTCGTCATTAATCAAATAACAAGAAGAAGAACTGCAAGCAGAACAAAGAAACTCATGAACGGGAGCACATTCAATACTAATTTAATGGAAAATCAACAGTTAAGAGTTATCAACGAAACCGTTTTATTTCAAACAACAGCTTGTGTTCTACAGTAAATAAGTGAATCGCCAGTAGTGTGATTTCCGCTAATATAATAACTTCGACACATCAAACAATATAATTTTGATCCATCACATAAAGCTACAAATGAAATGGATTTCTTTTCTTACGCGATCGGTAGGAAGCAACAGAACTTTTTCTTAGAAGAACAACCACTGAATGGGAAAGCTGGCTATTCATCAGTCACTTTCTCTTTACAAATCGCTTTTCAGTTTGGTAGAGTGCTGATTGCCTTTTCGTCCGAAACGTATCGTTAAAAAGAAGGAACAGAACAGAACAGAACAGAACAGAACTTTTATTGGTGACTTGCACAAAAGTACATCGTCAAAGCAAATTCAGTACAAATAAACAATTATATGTCACATAATAAGTTAAAAGGCTTAGAAAGTAGATACCATACAATACAGTCTTTTGAGAAAATAAGAAAAAAAGAAAGGAAAAAGAGGGTGAACAAAATCAATGAATAGCTAATAGCGTGGAATTTCTAAGAGCCAACGCCTGCTTTAAAAATCTAGCAACATTAAGCAATACAGTTCTATTTTGCGTATTGATTAATTCAAGAAATTTAAACATTGAAGGTTTCTTAAAATAATAACGGGATAAAAATTTCTTTCTTAAATCTTCGAATACAGGGCATATACACATAAAATGATATTCGTCTTCAATATCATTTTTATTGCATAATAAGCAAAAACGTTGATTTCTGTCAATTCTATTCCTACTATACCGGCCTGTTTGAATTCGGAGGGGATGTTCTGACAGTCTAAGCCTCGTGAAGAAGCATCTCAGATTATGTGGTAAGGTATCAAGATAAGTTTCATATTCAAATCTGTGTTTAATATGTTTATAGTTTTCGAGTGCGGCATTTCTTTCTATCCCCACTGACCATTGTTGTATAAATACTTCAATAACACGCTGTTTAAACATCGGAAGAAACGAAGTAACATCAACATTTGCACAATTGTCAAAAACATATGAAAAACCGTGATCATTTAACAATTTTTTTACATTGGAAACCCAATTTGGTAACCCTTTCTCACAATCTAGAAGGGCTTGGTGGTATACTGTTTTCAATATAATATTATCAGTGTGTAATAATTTACACCAATATTTTATAATTTTAACATATCTTGAAATATACAAAGGGTAACGGCCCAATTCGCCATAAACACCAACAGATGATGCATTTGTTTTAATTTGAAGAATTTGTTTACAAAATTTAAGATGAATTCGTTCTATCTCTTTCGACTTTGAATTCCCCCATACCTCTGAAGCATATCCTAAAATCGACCCTACAAAAGCATCAAATAATTGACATAACAATTTGGGCTTCAATTGATAACGTTTACAATTATTAAGTAAAACATGTAATGCCTTTATAGCTTTTCCGGCCAGGTATTCCTGGTTAAGACTGAAGTTACCCGTATAATTGAACACAGTACCTAGGTAGTTAAAATCATTAACCACTTCGATAGGCTTGTCATCATATACCCAATGTTCGTTTGGAAATAGTTTACCTCGCTTACGAAAAACCATTATTTTTGTTTTATCAGTATTAACTTTAAGACCCCATTTGTCACAGTAAGTTTTTAAACAATTCAAATTCTCTTGTAACTCAAGTGGTGTTTTGGCAAAAATGGCCATATCGTCAGCAAACAACAAAAGAATAATAACAATGTCATCAAGAAGCAATCCCGAATCAACATTATTTTGCAAATATAACTCAACATCTTCAACAAATAAGGAGAAAAGTAGAGGGGAAATAACCTCCCCTTGCCTCAAACCAACGGCGCAATCGAAAAAATCAGTGTAGCTATTACATACTTTAACACAAGATTTAACTTTCTGGTACATGTCCCGTATAACTCTTAATAATTTACCTTGGATTCCGGTCTTGTAAAGCTTTAACCATAGCGCATTCCTATATATAGAATCAAAACATTTAAACATGTCCACATATACAACATACAGACGTTTGTTATCATTTAAATATTTCTGAACTAAAGACATTAATACAAAAATAGCATCAACAGTGCTGCACCCTTTGCGAAATCCGAATTGCGCGTCCGAAATTTTACTGTTGTTATTACAAAAACTTTCGACACGTTTATTTATGACTGTAGTAAACAATTTCGATAAACAACTGAGCAACGTTATACCCCTATAATTATTAACAGTATTTAAGTCACCTTTTTTGTGGACAGGAACAATAACTCCCTCGGTCCATTTATCTGGAAAATAGCCAGAGTTCAATATCGCATTGAATAAATCGCAAACGTGGGATGAAATTATATCGATACTTTCAATAAAATATTCATTTAATAAGTAATCACTGCCAGAAGATTTTCCGCACTTTAAAGATTTAACCGCGTTCAAGATTTCATGAAACGTGATTTCGCTATCCAATTCCGGAAACATACGATTCGGGGCATCAAAATCATGATTATTACAGAACTGCTCCGCGTCTTGATTCGAACAGTGTGAGATATCGTTACTAAGGGACGAAAAATATTGATAGAAGCTTTCTAATGTAATCTCGTTGTTTCGTGTAGATTTTTTCTTTTTAAAATATTTCCAGAACTCTTTCGGTTTACAGTGTTTTAACTTTTCTATGTCGTTTAAGTTTTTATTGTTAAAAATGCGCTTTTTCTTGTTTAATAAATTCTTATATTCCTTTTTTAATTGACAAAGACGTTCACGGTTATGTACAGAATGACATTTGTTAAAAACACCGAGTGCATGTAAATATCGATTTTGGGCGTTAATACAATCGAGATCAAACCAGTCAGCGTCATGCGGACGGCGTCTCTCGTTATTAGCATTAAAGTTACACTTCACTTGCTTAGAAAACAAAGGATCCGCAACATTCCGTAATATCGACGTAAATTCATTTAAAAGGTTATTCACTGATGGTCGGCTTGTAATATCAATGTTATTAATATCCGTTAATCTATTTAACTCGGGTAATTTGGCTATCAGTGCCGAGCGAAATAGATCTCGTTTCTCTGCGTTCCATTTAAATTGGACAAACTGTTCGGACGACGATACCCGATTATCGATTTTACATAGTAAAGACAATTTTAACGGTGTATGATCGCTGCAAACATTTAGATCCTCTATAGTAAAACTATTTATCATCGAAAAATTACATTCCTTCGTGAGTAAATAATCTATCACCGATGCGCCTTGTTGTGAAACAAACGTAAAACGATCAGTATTATAAAATCTACCGTTAAGAATTCGCACGTTCGTTACCTTGCACATATCAAGAAGTTTAACCCCGTGACTATTAGAAGTTTTATCCGGCGAGGCCCGTAACAAGGGGACATCTGCAACATAATCATAATCATCAATGTAATCAATATTTTTATCTTGAATAATGTAATCAAATTTTGTTCCTACTCTGCTATTAAAATCTCCTGCAACATAAACCGTTCCTAAATTATCATAAAAGTTTATATCTGATTCAAGGACCTCAAATAGATCTATATTATTTATAGTGTAAGCTGGCGAATCTATTCCCCAAATATACGTTCCACAAATATATACATCCTGATCAAAATGAAAAAATGCATGGTCAACTTTGATCCAAATAATGGTATCCAAATGGTTACAAATAACTTCAATACCCTTGCTTATATTATCTTTAAGATAGAGAACAATACCGCCACTAGAACGTTTAGCATTACGGTTTTGAAATTTTCTAAAAAAGTTAAAGCTGGTGTATCCTTCTATTTCAATATCACTTTTGCTATTTGTCCAGGATTCATACAAAAAAACTATATCACAAGTATTAATTGTTTTAAGGAAATCGTCACTTTCCTTTTTGCTGCTTGTTAGTCCATGAATATTCCACGACAGGATGTGGAGTTCATCCCCTTGGAATTCCTAATCCCGCACTGGTTTCCCCTCAACGAATAGAGTGTCATAAGCAATCCACGCAGATTTACCGTCTTTGCGAGCCTCCTTCATCTTCGGGATCAGCTTCCGGCGTTTGTCAATAACTTCCTTTGGAAATTGTTCACTCACATAAAATTGAGTACCCTTCAGCGCTGGCCCCTGCCGTCTGACCAGTTCACGTTCCTTGTAGAATGTAAATTTGGCGACGATGTTGCGAGGTTTGCCTCCGACCCTTGCGCCCATCCTGTGGACTCTCTCGAACCCAATCCTATCCGCTATATCTTTAGCTAGTTTCATTTTTTCATGTAGGAACGTCCGGATCGTACTTTCTGCATCTTCGACGTCACCGGCGCGTGGTTCCGGGATGCCTCCAAATACCAAGTTGTTCCTCATAGACTGGGACTGTAAATATACTACGTCTTCCTGCAAACTACTTCTCTGCTTTTCTAACTCCGTAACCTTACTATTGACCATACCAACTGCAAAGTCTATACTCTCGGCCTTTTCCTCGACTCTAGCAACTTGTTCCCCTAACTTCCGGTTTCTCTCATCGACAACTACCCACAATCGTTTCAGTTCTGACTCAAAGCTACTGACCTTTCTTTCTACCTCGTCAAGAATCTTCAATCTTCTCTCTATCCCATCCATTCTGGTGTCTATCTTCTTCAAATACTCGAGCAACTCACTGTTCGTAGGTTCCCCCATGGTTGAGTATTCCAGTTGGCACGACTCACTTACACCACTTGAGTTTAAATTTCCTCGGAACACATCATTGTCCACATCTAAGAAAGGTACACACTCCTTTTCATATAATACAGCGTTTGTTTCACTCAAAATATCACTCACCGACACGCACGTACCCCCGGACGGGCCTCTGACTTTGAAATATTTGCCTTTGTTTACTTTATCACTTTCACTACCACTGCTTTCTCTATCTTTCCTTTTCCTATTTTTCCCCATAACACATATCCACCAGTTAGAAGCACTTTATTTCCAGGTTTGGCTCACTTCACAATGCATTTTCAGGCTTTTAAACATGTTTTTAATTTAATTTTATGAGAGCGCAAAGAATACGACTTCTCCCGCCTTATCACGTGACAAGAAGGACGTCTTATGGAATGGCATCGATTTGAACTTCTGATTGTTTGATTAATGCGATAGTTTGTACATTAACCGATGAAACCAAACGAAAGTTGTATTATGTTAATTTAGGTTTTATATACACATAGATAATACTATGATAGGCTAAGCCAAAGTATTTTAAATTTCACTAACTAAACGTTAACTATAGTTTAATTATTGCAATTATCAATGGTGCTAATGCCATATATTTGGTGTAATTTACTGCTAGATAGATATATTTATTGAGGTTAAAACACACTTAACAGCACATACCGGTGTAATATTAAGTTATTTGTTACAATGCTTAAACGATGATTCTTAACAACTGTTTTTATATTTATCTATTTTATAATCTCTTTTGGTAAAGAATTTCAGTCATTAATGGCTGCATGGAAGCTTTTTACCCCAGCTTTATCATGACATTTAGGGACATGAAAAGTATACCTTTGTGATCTAGTTCAAATGGCTGCATGGAAGCTTTTTACCCCAGCTTTATCATGACATTTAGGGACAAGAAAAGTATACCTTTGTGATCTAGTCCAATAATAATGTACATATTTAACAAAAACAAACAACTATTTTATATATACTATATTTGTTTTGAAATAATTTAAACACATTATTTAGTCGCACAAGTATTTTTCAACTGGATCTATTGGACCAATGCTTGCAACATATTATGCATGTGCATACATATATATTTAGTTTTCTAGATAATGGTTTGGTTAATATTTTATCCATTAGCTTATATTTAAACTGGGTCCTTGTATTTGTATGTGACAAAGGTGTATACTGATTATATTTCCAACATATGATGGATGCAGGGCACAGAAGCCATTGAACGCATGAGCCCAGTTCAAATTAAAATCGTAACGAGTTTATATTTAAACTGGGTCCTTGTATTTGTATGTGATAAAGGTGTATAATGATAATATTTCCACCATATGATGGATGCAGGGCACAGAAGCCATTGAACGCATGAGCCCAGTTCAAATTTAAGTCGTAACGAGTTTTAAAATCATAAATGATAAAAGCTATTGAATTAGGTTTTTAGCATTCAGAGGTTTTTTGCAATGTCCTTTCCAATTCGGTGACCCAGTGTAATTCATTTTTGGTGTGTTTTGTCTGTTTCATGTTTTCCATGTTGTCTCTTGTGTACATCTGCCTTTTAAGTGATTTATTCTGGGCTAAGTGTGAGGTACGTTGCCCATGAAACAGGTTTAAACCGCCGATGCTCTGCACTGACAGTTCCAAGGCGATGACCCAAGTTGTATTCATATTTGTGTTTGTGTTTGCTACGTGTATTTTATTGTGCTCTGTTGTATTGACAATTGTTCAGTTTCTTTAAATTAAAAACCATGTGCTGTTGATAAGAGTTTTCTCATGGCGCTGGATTTTCACTTTTTTATATTTAAATAATAAGAAAATACATTAAAGCCATACTGATGTATGCTAACACCATAAATATTATTTATCCATATCATCTTTGAGGACGTTACCGTACAATACAGTCTCGTTATATTATAACTATCCAGTAAAAATGTACTTGGTAGAAGATATTGTGAATTGATAACATGCATGCTCACTTATAAATACGCTCAAAACCGATATTAGAAAAATTAGAAAAATAAACACAGTGTGTGCATATCATTAGAACACAAAAGGGAAAATAGAAAAGAACATGGCGAATTACATACAGTAGAACGGGCAGTTCTTTCGCGACTCGTGACAACTTATTATCACTGTGTTTGGGCAATCATGATTATATCGATGTGGAAATGGCACTATTTTAAGCATCATTATGTTCAATCTAAACGATTTTTGGAAGTGTAACGAATTATTATAAGCATTGCATGTTTAAGTCGTCTGCAAATGATTTATATAGAAGTGTATTTGTTCGCAGATACGTACACACATTTTCTGCATGTACACGTGTATGCATACCTAAATGTGCATTTTAACTGTTAACGAGCGTAAACAATACACTGACCGTTCTTACATTATTAACTAGTCTTATTTAGGACATACAAATACACATATTTATTATAAACTAGTTTAAGTTTCACACGAGTTACTTTAATATTCAAAAATATCGTGCAGTCGTATTGTAAAATTTCGCGTGTTTACGGTTCTTCTCTGTGAGATGGGGAACACTATAATATTTGTTCTTTAGCGATTTTCTTTTACTGTGCAATTCTTTAAAAGGAAATGTATAAAATGGCCCAAAATTTAACTGAAAGCCGTTTCTGCCTCATATATATTTGTCCAAAAAATTAAATGTTCTTCATGGCTATTATTTTAAACAAGATAATTAGTTTCAATAACGCTCCTGCGTTTAGTTTGATAATTCCTGTGTTTAGTGTGATAATTCCTGTGTTTAGTGTGATAATTCCAGTGTTTAGTGTGATAATTCCTATGTTTAGTGTGATAATTCCTGTGTTTAGTGTGATAATTCCTGTGTTTAGTATGATAATTCCTAGAACAAACATTGGAACCACAATTCCAGGGCAGTCTCCAAAATAAGACAGTTTAGATCGCTTATGTTTATTGAAAGCAAAGATAATATATTTGTTGATGATTTTACACGCCGCGTTCGTTTATAGACTGAATAAAAAAACGAATAAAAACATGATTTGAAATAATTCAGTAACACTTATTGTAGTTCAAATGAATGACTATTTCAAAATAAAATGTATTTAAAAGGGAAAGTTATAGTCATATTTTTTCCGATGGAAAAAATGGTTCCAATGGTGAATTTAAAACAAATTTGGTAGTGTGTTTTTTTTTCTGCGCATAACTCTGTATTAGTTGAGGAGATTCAGCTCATCAAAAGTGAGAAATGTCATGACAGATACTAATTAAAAACTAGTGTGTACATTGTTATTATCAACACATGTTACTTAAATAAAATACATTCAATATGTTTTGTTGAAATGCGCGTAAAAGTAGTGTACCTCGATGTTGTTTGAAGTTCGATACCACACTGGTAACACAAGTAGACAAACCCAGTCTGAATATTGAAAACTATCAAATGTATATTTATACTTGCTAGATATTAATATTGAAGGCATCTTGGCTGTAATAATTGTGTACACATTATTATCAACTGCTGTTACAACTAGTATCAATGCACTTAATCTATTCATTAACTTTTGGTGCATTAGTGTATTGTAATAAATATTGATATAAATAAATAAATATAAGTTCTTCCGGTTTTGTACAAAACAAATCCAACACGCAGATATCAACTGTCAACTTTTCCACTCAAGGTGACAACATGTGTTCTTTCCAGTGTATTCACTTGTATAACGCATACCATTATGCATACATATTGAAAACAATAGGATGTTTAATAAAGCATTATATAGTCAAAGAGCGCTTTATAAAATTACACATTCAGTTTTTCTCCTTACGACTGAATGACACAGCAATAGTGGCAAATAATATATAACTTTGTTCATTATTTCAATAAGCCATAACACGCAATATAAAACATTTATTTCTACCATCCACGCTGAGTGATGAGAAAACGTCTCTTTTGCTTAAATAAGAAGAACAAATCATTTTCTAAAACATACATTGGCAGGTTATTAACATACATTTTACACACAATCTAATTAGGTTACCTCCATTTTTATCATAGGATCGTATTGGGCATTTTCGTACGGAGAACGACGCCCTCAAATGTTACACACACGCATCAGAACACATTGTAGTGCGTTAAATGAACCCATATTCAGACGCAACATCGTTGCATCCCCGTTATGTCTCTGTAGAATAATGGAAACACCGTTTCATTATTTTTTGGAATGTACACATTATGTAAATATTCGTGAAGAACTTATATACACTATATCCATGTATTCCGTCCCTTCTATTGAAACTATCCAATAAGGAGATGACTCTCTTGATTATCAAACTAATACCACAATAGTTGACGCAGTTCACAAATTTATTGTTAATAGTAACCGATTTGATACATAGATTGGCCAACCCTTTATAATTGTTCTCGATCGATTTAGCTCTGTAGTCTGAGCTTCTTGTTTTCTGGTCTCAAAGTATCTGCTAAAATAGGTTATTTGTAAACCAATTATGTTTGCTTAACAACATGCAATTGAATATACTCTACAGGGAGAAGAACTATATAAGACTGTGTATTACGTTCCAATCCTATTGAAAAAAATGTTCTTATTATTAAGTATTGTACGTTTCGAAATTGTATTTATGTATGCTTGTTGGAAATAAAATATGTTTAAACTATTGGGTATTGAATGATCTGCCAAACGATGGACATGGCAAAACTATTTATGAGAGAAAAAAATGAAGAAATCATATTTCAAATGTGATTATGACTCACTTAAACGAGATAGTTTATTTATTTATTACATCCAATCACATCCAATCAGTGTGTGCCCTGTCACGTTCGGCTTATTTTTAAATTGTAGAAATTGCTAGCAAGAAGGATTTTTACTTATTTTCTGCTGGTGTTGGAGCCAGTTAACAAAAGTATTCAATTCGAAATGTACGGATCCTTTCACTTATGAACACTGATGCAATTCTAGGATCTGGGGCAGTATTCTAGAATCATTTTTTTTTTTTTATAAAAAAAAAATATTTGCCTTAACCTCACAATTTTTAATTTTTCATTAACATTATATTTTATATTAAATGGCACTGTGCTTAGCATGTATTAATTATCTACTTATTATTAACCGCTGTTTGTTTAACTCTAAAAGAGTTCACGCATTTATAACAAGAAGTTTTAAAAAAGTATCTTTATGTAGAGTTTTATAAATATAATCAAATAAGTAGTTTTTAAAATGTAACTTTATGTAGTGATTTATAAATATAATCTATATGAGTCATGTCTTATATAATTATAGCATAAAACAATTAATCAATGCCAGTCAATATAAATATTTTATTTACGATACTCAGCGATAATCCAATATTCAACTATTTGTATGGTATTTATTGTTTTCCTAATGGTGAATTGCAACGTGTCATGGGCAAATTTCACAATTACAACAAGGATCTCTTAATCAAGTTATAGATATCTTAGAAATGCATGACCGCGAACCTATACGATGCATTCTTGTATTCGCCATATGCGAAATGACGTCATTGCTTTGCGCGAACGTTTACGATGTTAACACTATATCGGTCTTAAACCAACTGATTGGTGACTGATTTATCGGTTGCCGGTGTTGCAGATAATGACATTGTTTACGCATATTGGGACATATGAATTTTTTTTTATCAGAAAGTCCACTCCAAAATAATCCACAGCCATTTGAAATGTCTGAGGAGATATTAGAAATGCCGTTCGACGAAAATGAAACCGAAACTAAAACGGGGATTCATACGCCGGAGGCTACACGTCAGGTGCGGCCCTTAGATAGTTAAAATTAACGTTAATATCCACCTTTTGTTGTAATTATAAGAATAATATTTTATTCAGTAGAAGTAGGCGTTTATGCAAATTAAGCGTAATTTTCCCAGCACTTCTTCTAAATAAAATAATAAAAGTAATAATATATGACTGAGAAAAAATAAATATATATATATAATATAGGAGATGAATGTGTTTTTATTTTCAAAATATTCTATTGTAAATCCAACTGATAAAATCATACCACGTCAAGTTGCAACAATTATTGAATATACATGTAGTTCACATACCGGTAAAAATGTAACAGACACGTGTGATGATATCTCTTCAGTTTACGCTGATTACAAATGCATTACAATATCTATCCTATGTGCAATATCCATGTTCACAAAGGTCAGAAGTGCATAACAATTGCACGCGCCCAATTGTTTACAATATCTATCCTATGTGCAATATCAATGTTCACAAAGGTCAGAAGTGCATAACAATTGCACGCGCCCAATTGTTTACAATATCTATCCTATGTGCAATATCCATGTTCACAAAGGTCAGAAGTGCATAACAATTGCACGCGCCCAATTGTTTATCTGCTTTGCTTCGTATTGCGTGTCCATGTTCAACTCCAACATTTAGCAGTCAAACGTATGTTCTTTTGACCGGAAGGGTACGTCATACTTGCATGTACATTTAGGCAGTTGCATTTGACCAATTTATTATATTGCATATATAATTAACATTAATGATACGTTGATAAATAACTGTATATATGAGTATGTCTTCATTGTTAATACGTACATTTAAATTGGTATCAACATTATTTCCACATGCTTAACCACTTACACGGTGTGTTGATTTGCATAAACGAATGTGTTTAATTTTTCAACATGAAATGTGCTTCCTTCTTGTCTAAGCTAAACTTGTACATTTTATTTAAAACGCATGACCTAAAACTGCACCACGAACATACACTGTATCATAATTAACGGGCTATCATACTACAAAAACAATGTGTTTCCTTTAGCAACATTATTGTCAGTCTTACAACGAGTGTTGATTTTATATATTTGAATGCAATAATTATATAACAAAGTACTATAAAGTACTGTTGGAAATAATACATTCTTTGTTTAATTCAACTATATAGTATGCTACAACGGAGTGTCGATATAATGAATATTGTTCTCAAAAATGAATTTAACTAAACAAATATATAATTTCGTTAACAATTCGTAAGCTTAAAGAGACACATTATAATCAAGGTTGCTATGAAGAAGCTGGGTTTAGAGTCGCGTGTTTTATCGATAACACGGCTTAGGAGAAACGGAAAGGCTCGCACCAGTCTTGCAAATTACAAACAGCATTGTTTAATACGAAAGCAGGAGAGTCTGACACTGAACTAGTTGGCATAAATTCATTTGTGACCATTGTGCAACATACGCGGTTTAATATGGTTACAGAAATAACTATTGCAATGCAAGCTTTTCTTTGATTAAATAAGTTGTGCTAATCTGGATGTTATCGTTCTGTTTAATTTTTGTTTTGTGGAAAGCTTCTTTATTACGGATAAATACAGTTTTGAAGCATACATCATATTGTACAGAAGTTTGTTAGTAGACTTAAATGTATTCTTAATAACAAAGTTAATAATTAATTGATTGAAAATTAATAATGCCCAATAATACTTTTCATTTAAAAAAATAATTATATTATTAATATTATCAGTTAAGTTATAAGTTAATAATTTATTGATTAAAAATTAATAATGCCCAATAATACTTATAATTTTTAATATTAAAAAAAAATTATTATTGCTATAATAATTATAATTAGTATTATTATTATCACCATAATTATCATTTAGATTGTATTATTATTATTGTTATGATGATGATGGTGATTATTATTATTATTATTATTATTATGCTAGATTCACACATATTAATACAAATATGTGTTATATAATTGTATAATAACTCATTTTATCTAGTATAAGTAGTTTTTCGTATCGATGCATTAAGCATTTACATTCTAAACTACCATTTTACCATTCTAAACTACCATTTTACATTATAAACTACCATTTTACATTCTAAACTACCGTTTTACATGCTAAACTACCATGTTATTGAATACAGTTATCATTAAACAAATACATAATTTTATGTATTACATAACTTACTATAAAAAGCATCAAAATTATGTTGATTTCTGTCTCATATGGATTTGAAAAATTCAGGCATAAACAGAAGTTGTGACGATTAGTACTTCTTGTTGTGCCAGATTCCGGATAAAAACGAAATCGGACTTTACTCGGGTAAATTTAATTTTCTGACGTTGTCTGGGACAATATTACTACTCAAGAAGAAATTGAACTTGAAAAGATACAACAGGAAGCAGCAAGAATAATTACTGCAGAATCTATACGATGAAACGTACCTCGAACCTTTAAAAAATAGAAGAATAAAACACAAATTGACTCTTTTCTACGAGATGTTTAATTCAATTACACCTGCATAATTGTGCACCTTGATCCCTCCTAGTGTGGGAGATAGAACTGTTTATCAACTTCGCAATTCTGGTAATATTCGCAATATCTCATTTAAATCTCAACTCTTCATATGGAGTCAACTGAAGAATGAGACGTTTTTTTAAACATTTGCAAATTCGTCAAAGAGTCTTGTAAGACGTAACTTGGTGCAAGTACTCAATCTGTGCATGATTTAATTCAATTTAAAAATATAATCCGCCGTTGTTTTCAATAATAAATAGTTTTGTATTTGTTCATTTGTAAATAAAGTTCGAAAGGGAAGGTAGAAACTGCATGACAACTCAAGTAAAACGCATTTTATTGCACAAACATGTGTAAACACAATGCTTTTGAGTGTTTAAAATTAATAATGATGACAAAGTTATCATGGTTAAACATGGTTTTAGCAAGAATATACGAAAATTGTGCTTGTTTGGAAATTATTTCATTCCTCCGCGGACTATATCTTTGCGTATGCACCATTTAGCCAAATATGGATAGTAATCAGTTCCTGGTATAGCGGTTCGACGAAAGCAGTGACGTCACACTCTATGTATAGAATGCTATATATACCTCAAAATAAATATAGAAAGTCAATTTAGATACTGCTCTTATCCAATCACGTTGTAGTTTCACAGTCGTTATAGTTACACCGTATCACCATATTATATAAGCAGCTAATTTACAACGACAGAAGTGAGAGATAGTATAAGCTTCAGGCTTCCTTCCCATTTCTGTCGAATTTATATAATGACATTAAGCCTTGCGCATCTTCTCAACATCTGTAATTTAGGATTATTCAAATTTTGTCATATGTATTATGTATGTTAGTTTTGTGATGCTTGCATGTATATTTGATTGAATAAATAAGTACCGTTTGAACAAATCGGGTAAAACAACTGGATTCAAAGTTAGGGCGAAGAGCGAAAACGGTTTTAATGTATTTAGGACTGAGAATTAAAATCGTTTCAATTTATTTGCGTTGAACGTACGTAACAAAAAGGTTAAACACGGTTATTGTGCGCATTTAGGCAGTATCGACGCATCTTCAGAGGAATATTAACTTACAATTATTTACAATCAACACATTATACACATCGATTCTGATTCAAGTAGTCGGATAAAACCATTAAATAAACGAACAAAAACACATTTAACATGAACTATTGTTAACAACAACCACAATATAATCATTTACAAACACGGTGTAATCTAGATCATCACATTTATCCATTTATTTATAATGAGTGAATGTATGTGATTGTCTAAGAATGCTATTTCAAAGCAGTTCTTGTTTCCAAAGTCGCAAACAATGATGTAAATTATGTGCGATTTGCATTGACCGTTCCAAAGAGTTGACCTGTTTTATTCATATTTCTTGACAGCCAAAAGGACCAATCAGCATATGTGCAAAGAAGGCTGATTTGGACGATTTGTGTGTGGTGTTCGTTACATGTTTTGGTATTGTGCTGTATTTGGCATTTCGTCACTTGCCGTAAATAAACGACCCTGTGCTGCTAATAAGAGTTCTCTCATGCTGCTGCAGCTAAGTTTCACTTTTTATATGTATAATGGTAAATGAGGGAAACAGTTTGTTTTTTGCTTGGTATATTATCTCACTGACATACAAATTGTAGGTCAAGCGAAAGTAAATCAAAACTGTTCAAGCAGGCAGTATCTTCTTATCGTTGTTCGTTTGTTTCTGCCAGATAATGTGTGTTGAATACGGTTAGAGAATGAATATACATACGAAATCAACCGAAACTTATAGTGACAATGTTTAAGCGCATTTATATTCTAATTTATTTAGAAAATCTGTTTTAAGGAGGTCTTAAACTACATAACGAAGTAAAGTTAGTCAGGAAACAATTAGTTTATACAATTTTAAAGCGAACATTAGCAATGCATTGTCCTAACGCCTAACCACACAAAGACAAACACTGTTTGCAATGGGCAAGACTTCTATTGGAGGAAATGGAACACATGAAAATACATATTCATACAAACATAATGTATAAACTTGTACGATCCGTTAGCAATCATGATATACCAACGTGCATAATTATACAAACTGCTTATTCTTATACATACACATTCATACAAATATCTGTCGTAAACATGAATGATATGTTAGCAATCCTGACGAGCTAATATGCATAATTATGCAATCTAGTTACATAATTATATTATTAATATCACACAAGAGCATGTCGATTATTTCTCGCAAACCCCCTCTCAACTTTTCTTGATATTAATTCCCAACGCGGGATTCCAACCCTCGACCCCGAGATAAAGCGTCTTGTACTGACTGATCTACTCAAGATCTACTCAAAAATCACAAATAGCAATATTTACCAAAAGTATCTTGTACACATTTAAACTAGTAATAATCGATATTCTTCACTGGAATAGTAGCCGGCCAGGAAAAACCTCCTTTATTTTTTGTGGGTTAAAGGTAGGAAACCTGTGTCCAATATCCTCACGTTTATGAATTACCATGCATGCCTTTATTTTTGTATGCCTCTTTTTAAAGACAACGCCAAGATATTCTTTCGAATAATAACCTCGGACAGATTAACATGCTCAAACAAACTCAGTTGTAGTGATACACGCAAACATAAATATAAATTCTGCAATCTTCGATTTTGAATGAAAATTGACTGTTGAGTAAGAAGTCAAGTCTAGAACTCATTTCTACCCGCCCGAGTATTCCCGCTTTAATTCAATCATGTGACTGAAACGGTTGAGCGCATCGCTCTTTGTATTCCTACGCGTTAGGACAATCGTTCTGCCCTATACTTCGTATCGTGCAGAATTTGTAAGTCCTAACGCCTAACCACACAAAGACAAACACTGTTTGCAATGGGAAAGATTTACATAGAGCTTTACAAAGGTTATCTGTGCGCATTCAAATTCGAAGCATAATCTAGTATGAAAACTACGCCAATGAACGTTAACGTTACAACGTTACAATGATAACTGTTGTGACACAATCTTTTTTCAAGTGAATCCTCAATGTAAGCATCTTTAGAAGTATCTGACTTCTATCTACCGTGTCGTTTCAGATAGCGATCTGATACACCCTGTGCATTGGCAGCAGCCGTTGCACCACTCGCACGCAAACTATGAGTGCCTAAACGTAAATCAGGAGCAACAATTTTGAGTTTTTCAACAATGCATTCTCTAGCTCTATCGTAACTTATCTTCTTATCCTTCTTACAAGAGATAACATCTATCTTTAGATCTGCAGGCCGGTCTAAACGAAAAAGTTCTAATATCAGAGCCTGCACAATTCATGTAACGTTGCAACTGGCGGGACAAGCGCTTGTTGAGCCTTTAATAATACACATCTCCCTGCCCTTTCTGTATACATCTGTCTTACTCTTTCTCAAATTCAAAACTATATGATTTTGAAAAAATGATACATCGTTGCATCTCAATTCACTGACATCACTGTATCTTAAAAAACCGGCGTATGACAACAAAATCATGCATGAATCTCTCAATACAATCACGTCTGTGGAGTCTTTATAAATGTCACACAAAGATATAAGCATTTCTTTCGTTAAAAAGTCACTCCGAACGACCGGTTTTGAGCACAACCTTTTAGTACACTTTAAGATGTTCTTTACAATTGAATTGTCCGTACGGTCTGAAAATCCGTTAATGTCGTGTAACCACTTGATAGCATAATATGCAGACGAAATCACAGACGTTGATTTTCCTAAGTCAATCAAGTGTGACAGATACATTGCCATATGTATAGAATGAGAGGGACAAGAAGGAATTCTTTTACCGAAGCAGTTTTCCTTAAACGATTTCACCTGATAGAAATACTTCAAAACTGTGCCGTCAGCCCGTGATGCTAAAATGTGCGTTGCCATGCGACCCACTATTTCCTCTTCGTCGTCAATGCCCACGCCTGCATCGTCGATTTTTCTTTCTAGAAGTATCTGTATGTCAAGACCTGAGAAATAAAATGCAATAATACGTTTCACATCTCTAAAATCGCATAGTAGGACTAACATGTCAAACGATGCATTGCAGCTACTAAACAATCCATTGTTTCCCTTGCCGGCAATTATGCCGTCTGATACTCTAAAAACAAATTCGTCGTTAAGGAAGCTTTTGAACTGACCACTACCGCTCACCAAAATCGGCTAAAAGGGGGCCGACTGCCAGCAGGGGCCAACCAGTGTTCCTGTACATTTCTCTCTCATCATTTTAGAAATGCAAAGGGAACTACTCTGGGAGGTGAAACAATCCAATTAACCTCCACTGTCCAGCATTGTTTTAAACCATCAATGCCTTCAGTCCCTGAAACCCACCACTTCGTATTGAATCTATTACATTTGTTATTATAGTGAGAAGAAAACCTATCAACTGAATGTGGACCACATGTTTTGTCAAGGTGGCAAAACATATCATCACTCACCGACCAATCATCGGAATCATGACACCTACTTAAATTATCTTCTTTAATATTTTCACCCCTTGGAACCCAACCAACATAACATGTTATATAATTTGTTTCAAATCGTGAACTCTCAAGCTGAGCTCATGCAGATATTATTGTTACTTCCAGACTGTAGAATGAAAATTAGATTTTTATTGTCGGTCCAAAACTGGACAGATTTGCCAGAAAATTTAAAAGAAAAACTCTTTAAAACTCTATAAATTGCCTCAAGCTCAATACAAGTAGAGCTACTGGGATTTTCTAAATCGGTCCAACTACCTGTCATTTCTGAATCATTCGACGATTTTCTCCAACCAGAGTAAAAACAATTATTTCCCGAAACACGTGGGACTTCCTCATGTACGACTGAACCCACTTCCGGGGGTAACGGATCAAACGATCCGACTGTACTATCATTACCAGTCGTTCTCTCTTCCGGGAGAGTCTCAGTTACTTTTGACCATGTATTATCTACAGTTCTACCGTCCACTTCCGGGGACATCATGATAACACAACTCTCCTCCGCGAGTCATCCATTTACAAAACTGTTAAAATCTGAGCCATATGAATACTCAAAACTACATTGAATTACTTCCGGGAGCACTGCTGCTCTGTTATAAATGCAATATTGCGTATCTAAAACTGTACCACATGCCAAGCCGACAACAGACTGGCATTCAATGGACTGGCCGGATCCACCAATTACATCAGTATCGCCAGAATGATTGCTTATGTAACCACCATAACCGTCACCACTGGCGTCTGTTTACACGTTTATCTTAACAGCACTGTCCTGTTTTGAAGATTTGCTTACTTCGTTCAATTTCCTAACTTGGCATTTCCAAAAGTCAAGCTCTTGAACTGCCTCAGCAGAAAATAACAATCGGCAGTTCCATCCTACCCTTGACGTAATATGCAATCGATTTAATTCTAAATCAAAATTGTGCCCGAGCCACGTGCAATTCTTGGATGGAAATCAAGTGCATTTTGCCTCCGCAATGAGAAAGCCTAAATCTCGTTGAGATTCTTGAACAAAATACTTGTTTCGCATGCTTTACGAAATTCAGCGTCCGCACCTATTCCATCGTCTAGAAACATAATTACTCTGTACCACAGAGACCTCCAAAATTTAATCACAGTACGTAAAAGCTTGGAAAAATGTGACCGGCCATGGACACAGCAAATGGCAAAGAAATTATATACATAACACCGGATAACTTTATCCGGTTCTGTCCATGAGAAACCTAAATATTGTATGTGTGGCTTGAAACTATCAAAATGATGATAGGCACTTTTTAAATCGAAAGTGAAAATGTAAGATGAACAATCAAACATTGAGTCTGTAACCTTAATATATCTTCAAACTTAATCTGGAATAAATGCAAACAAGGATTAATGTGCCTGCAGTCTAGAACCATCCGAGATTTTTCAGACTTGCCAAATGCCACTGTCAGTCGATTAATTACGAATGGCTTTCTGCAAAACTTCCAAAATGACACATTTTTTCAACAAAATTGCGATTTCCTCATTAACAAAATCAATATTTTCTTTCGCTGATCTATTATCTCTCCGGCACACAGAAAACGGAATACTATTGAAAGGCAACGTGTAACCATTTTCTAAGACTTCAAGTATATATGCATCATTGGAAACCTCTCTACATTAAGAAATACTCTCTTTCAAACGCCCGACCGGCGTGCTGTCTATCTCAGCTTCTGAATTTCTAGACATTTCTACAGCTGGCATGTGCTTATTAGAAATTGTGTCTAAACTTTCTAAGACATCTATCATCATCTACAATATAAGAACTTGTGAGCAATGCTTGATCTTTTAAAAAAAACCTGCATTAACACTTATCTTGTTGTTATGTGATGGCCTCCCTTGTGGACACTCCGCTTTCCAGTGGCCGACTCCGCCGCAAATAAAACCGAGCCCCGTAAGCTGCGGCTGCATCGCTCCCGTCTGCTGCCTGCCTGATTGACGGATGTAGACGTCCCCAGCCTCCCCTGAGGATACGGCCACGAGCGACCCCTGTTAGATTTTTTCCCCTTCTCGGCCTTCGCCTTACGAGATGCCCTGGCCTCCGCCTTGAGGATCCTCTTTTCGTCCTCGCTGTCGGACGCAATTGGATTCGTCTCGTACTCGGAAACTACTTTCCATCCAAGCTCAGACGAGTCGGCTAGCTGAATAGGCTTTTGTCGTTGCTTTATTTAGTTATTTGCTGAAAAAAATAACATTTACGACGAATAAAACGTCTATTATGAATTAAGCAGCTTAAAACAGTTGTACAATGTTGCCAATAACCATGTCGATGAATTATTTCACTACGAAACAGTTAGCGTATTTATTCATTTAAATTCTACATTATAAAACATACCCGAACATGTTATTCCGAAAATACACATTCTTAACATGAAATCAACATAACATGTACACATTGAAAAATCATTGAGAACTGACTTGTATTAAAATCTAGATGAAACGTGTATTGCAGCGTAACGCTCGACTGAATTCCTCGTGATAAACAGCTGACAATATTGAAGGCTCAATGCTCGCCCTTTAGGAAAAAAATACTGCGAAATAAAAATCTAATAAATATGCGATACATACCATCTTAAAGCGATTCCTTCGCTTTGCAATGTTGGAGTTGATGCGTACTACTCATTCCTCCAACTTTTCAAGGACTTTACTATTCACTTTGAATTGTTCCTCGTTACTTTTGCGTTTAAATTTCTGCGTCTTCACTGCCCTGCTCGCCGGTAGGCTTATCTTGCTAACCCGAGTATTCCCGCTTTAATTCAGTCATGTGACTGAAACGGTTGAGCGCATCGCTCTTTGTATTCCTACGCATTAGGGCAATCGTTCTGCCCTATACTTCGTAACGTGCAGAATTCGTAATCATATGTGATGTTATCTAAAAACCATACAAAACATGGTTTGAAATAATAATGCAACCTGCCAACTTCCCAATGCGTTTTGCATTGACCGTTCCAAGTCGGTTATTCTAGTTTATGTTTGTGTTTTGTGAAACTTTCATGGTGTTATGGACGTTGGGCTGCCTATTAATCGCTTGACTAGTATAATTTTCGCGTATTTTGCGGCCCGAGTATAGCGTGAATATAGACCCCGCGTACATATTTTAAATAAAAATTTTAGAAAATACGGATACACTGAAAAATGCGCGAATTTAAGACTGCGCGAAAAGGCCGTGTTTTTAAGGATGCGCGAAATTTAGAATACGCGGAACAGAATTAATTTACAGAATATAATTTACATCGAAAATGTCGAGAAAATCATGTGATTCTTTGTTTTAAGCATGCTAAAAGTGTGTTCAATTTTAGATCAGATAAAGCAAAAGCGAGTAGCAGTAGTAGTAGTTGTTATTCTCACTTTGGACCGGCAGTTAAGACTTTCCGATTGACATGAGCATGTCCCATACAACAAAAATAAGTATAGTTATGATCCGTATACATGCATTACTATTTTATTATTGTGCCCCATACACTTGACATTCTCATTTGTCATTGAACTATACACAGTTATAGTTAGTATTACTGTTGATTTAGTGTTTCCTTTCAACGGTTAAAAGTAACGAAATGAAAACTAAAAGAAAGACGAATTAACGCTTTTGCTGTAGACTGAGAATGCTCAGCCTCTTTCAGCATCTAGTTGAGTCTTTGCTCTTTTCCAAGCCCTCCAGACAGCGGCAGCTGTAAGACCTCGGAGTCATCTGTGTTTGTGACTTGGTTTGATCCACTGAAGCTTGACGCATGGCGAATGAATTTGTGGAATAGATCTAACATAATAACTTCAAAGTACTTGTACTAGGTGGCATCTTCGGCAACCCAGTACGAGTTACAGATACATGTACAGAGAGTAAGGCAACAATCATTTCAAAGTCGTGACCCCAGTTTTAAACATGTTGCATTTGGTTCGTATTTTGTGTATGGGAAATTGGTTTTAATTAAATACATCCTTTTTGTTGATGCAGCTAGAATTTAATATATTTGATATTCAATGATACAGATCTAGAGTGTACTGTTATGATATTTTCCAACAGGTAATCCATTGCTGTTATTATTATTATTATTGCTGATAGCAATGTCGTTTTCTGAAGAAAAAAAAACAGCGGGGATTTTGAATTATTTTGTTGCTTTAATGTGTGTTTATTTTTGAACGTATTGCTTATGTCTCGATTATTGTATTATTGTTACTATTAGACAGTGTTATCGCAATACATTAAACCATCTCTTTCGAAATTTCGATAAAGCAATGGAATGAAATATGAATAGCCTTTGAGAAAAATTAAACATAATTTAACACAGAAAATCTACTATCATCAGACAGTCCTTTTGCGAAGATTGAGCACTTTTGTCAAATTAAACACCCGTCACTTCTTAACGAGATTCGTGTATTGGCGTTGAATTTCGTAGAACCGATTATACATCATTGTCATTATGATAAACTAAATATCCAATTGAATTGGTTTTAGGGCTGGTATTCACAAACTTCCTAAGGAAAATCTAAACTTAAGTTGTACTTCAGTGAACATTTCAGGTAACATGTGTATGTAAAATACAATGATTTCTGTTTACGAAAGGCTACAATACTAAGAATCTGAACAATATTTACTTGTTTGAAACATTTTAATGTAAAAACACCTAAACATGATACAGCCATAGACTTAAGGAATTGTATGAATTTAAGACATTAACTTAAGGTTTCCCTAAGGAGCTTTGTGAATACGGGCCCTGATCTTCCGCGTTTTAAATATAAACCAGTAATGCAAACAACACACATTCTAAAAGTTGATTTTATATCGAGAAGAAATAGCAGGGGTTTCGAAATTAAATAGGTTTAATGTTTGCTTGAATAATAAACACATTTGTTTTCAGAGAAACTGTTGTTGATCCCAACATCTCGCAGAAGATGTCATCGGTTAAATTAATAACCTACTGGTAGCCATTGCAAGTGCTTTGAAGTTTTTAGACCCGCAGTTTTGCATACAGCTACGCATTTAATAGTCACAAACTAGTGGTACGTTTTCATAGAGCATAGAAATGTTGAATGTTTGTCGCTCAATAGGTATTGCAATGCTGACAATGCGTTTAACTTATAATTTTGTGTTGTCTCTTTGCATTCGTTTGTAAAACATTCACTGGACAAGACCAAGTTTTCTTTCACAACAAAACAGCTAGTTTAAAGACCGTTTTAGTTGAATCCATAAAACCTTATCAAGGTCTTAGAGTACAAGATCAAACAAAATATACTTCATTCAGTTTCATTATGAGATCTATTTGATTCATTACACTGATAGCATTACATGCTAATACTGTAATGAATCAAATACATCGCATAATGAAACTGAATGACAGTAGTTTAGATTTATCAACGAACTAGTTGTAAAGCCAAACCACACTTGTTTTGTACAGTCAATACTTATTGCCTTTTGTCCATGAAAATTGTGTTTGCTTTCAAATTAACTGTTCAAAAGCAAATGTAAGGTCCAATTGTTACTAAGTTTAGTATTTCCATATACGAATGCATTCCACTATGCATAGTAAACATAAGTGATGTTTGGTAAACACTTAGAAACTGCGAACTAAACAGATTTGATTAAAGGAACATAGCCTTTCTTGGGCGGTCGTTATGAAACAACAAAACTAGATAAATGGCAACCAATTAATAAGGATGATGTGTATTCATGATTCAGTCTCATGTTCTTTACAAATAAACTTTGGGTCAAAAGTTGATTGCCTTTTCGTCCGAGACATTTCGTGAAATAGACCGATGTTATATGGTATTTTTATTTATATAAAAAATAAAAATAACAACTCTTACCGTTCCACGTCGTGTAAATGCCGGAACTAATCGGTGATGGAAAGTGTTATTTACATACGCTTGTACCAATTTACAAATAGAATGCTTTGTGTTAAATAGCATGAACAATTTGCATTAAAGACTTAACTGCAAACTACAGACATAACGCAATATATCATTCTCATAAAATTCTACGTGCTCGAATACTATGCTGATACATTGCATGCGTTTCTACGTATGCACAATGTAAATCACTAGTCAGCATGTGGAAACAGTGCAGCGTGTGAATATAATATTGCCCCAATCTCCAATTAAGGCGACACAACAAGAAGAATGATAATAATTAGAGCGCGTATTGTGTTCTTGACATGTTATTACCGGAAACGATTGATGACAGTCACTTTATTGGACTCTCAATAATTGAATTGCGAAATACAATACGATATCGGCATTCGTATCATGTTTTATACGCTCTATTAGAAGCGATTAATGGGTTTGTAACGATGTCATATATGGTTTAGGAGTCCGTATCGCTAAATATGGAAATACTATTATAAACAAACACGTATATTGTACATTATTGTACAAAATACGCTTGCATGTCCTTTGTATCTCAAAACCATCTTATTGAAAGCTACCAATCACACAATATATATTTCCATGTTTTGAAAACGTGTGAATAGAGACAGTGCGCATAAAGACAAACAAGCTTACACTTAACAAAAACGGGGCCAGTACAATATGTCTATTAACATCGCTTCAACAAATTGGTGTTAATCCCAGTAGGCTGATCACTTTAGTCTACTGTTAAAGTTCTCAGTATAAGGACGAATACTCCATGTTAGCTTTGCATTATTTTTGTTGGTCAATACGAAGTATATTCGAATACATTACATATAAGCATGAACACACACAGGTTAACGTTCATTAAAATGAGAGTAACAAATGAGCACATATCTGTCAATTGGGTTGTTAATTTCGAGAGTTTTCTTTTCATCTCTGTCAGATTAAAAACTCGAACTACTTTGCGATATTATGGAATGATAAATTATAAAAAAATGTCGATGTCCATTTTTAACGAAAAGTAGTTTCTAACCCATTATTCCTTTCATACAAAATGTTATTCTTCCTACAGTCAAATGTATTTAAAAATAGAAAAACAACAGAATACATGCAATGCTTGCTTGGAGAAAATTGTGTCTGAAAAAATAGGATTGGCCGTTGTTGTTTTTTTATAAACATAATGATGTTTCAATTATTCAGTTTGTTAATTGCACCAACCACAATCAATGACGTCATTGAAACAAGCCAGTCTAGTTATGTTAGGTTATTTAAATTAAACCAGATTATTATTCCAGATACATCACCTGTTTATTTGTTTATTTTAATTTTCTCGAAAAACATCAACAGTAAACAATATTTTAAAAATGATATGAAGCCAGTAAATCAAATTTAACAATTCACGTAAACTAAAATTGGACACGGAATAGTGGGTTGTCATTTCTCATCGTATAACACAAAATCATCAAGTAATATCACAGGGGTCCGCCTCGATTAACACTACAACGAAATAAACACTGTCTTTTATTTGTATTTAAACTGAATATAAACAAAGCGAAACTCCAGTTGCGACAGCAGGAGAGAACTCTTATTAGCAGCCCGATGTATTTTATGAATAATAATTACAAAAACAAAGTATTACATGCCTTATGTGACTTTCAAACTATTATTACACGCCGTTTACATTGCCTATCCATTTCCAACATTTAAATTGATATTTATATCCAGTGCATGTAGCTAAGAGTGACTAAATTATGACGCTGGTATACTGTAATGTTTTTTATATTGTTTCCATAAAGATACAAACCAAAATCAAAGAAAGTTGGGTGCGAGGAGGGTATAAAGCCTCCTGATCTGTCAATAATACGGCTCTGGAGTGCATGATACAGAAACCGATCTTGCAGATTACTGAACGCAGTGTTTACTAGGAAACGAGAAGTATCTGATATTGAAATAGTTGGCAAAAATTCAAAGGTGTTTGAAATGTAAACAAACTGTTCATCCTTCGTTGTTAAATATCGAAACTATTGAAACGTTAATATGTTTGCTTTCCTTTTAAGGTATTTGTTCTCATCTGGATATAATATGTTTACTGTGTTTTGTGGACAGATACCACAATTGGGAACACTATTTAAGGATACATGCAGCAGTAACGGGATATAACATAATGCAGACCAAGGTCGGAGGATTGATAGAGGACGTTACATATACGAATCAGATATACAGAAGACATAGAAAAAGACAACAGTATTGACCGTTCCAAGGCGGTGTTTCCAGTTACATTCATATTTGTGTTTTATGTGCGATTGTTTTTGTTGTTTTTCTTATTTTGTGCTTTGTTGTTTTTGCAATTGGTGATTTGCCTCAAATTTAGGACCTTGTGCTGTTAATAAAAAGAGCCCTCCCGAGGTAATTTCACATTTTTAAAAATATATTTCAATAAATACAAGCTGGAAGCAGAAGCACTATTTTCACTGTTGCTTTATGCAAAACCGCGACCAGACCATAAACGTACAGTCAAGACAGTTAATAAGAACTGCCACAATATAATACAGTATACCAATGTTAACACCATCCAAGTCAACGTACATATTTTGCTTGCATTGCATCTATGTAATATAGTCAAATACGAATGCGTATACAAAGTCATGCGTACACTACATTGCAAAATGTAAGGCCGAAAAGAATCTGACGAATGACAATATATGGGGTATTTTGTTCGTGACATCTTATAACTGGTATCGATTGCTTAATAATGACTGCATTTAGACAAACTAAGCTCTATTATTGAGAAATATAATCTATCCCATCATCAGATGTCCATTGACGAAATTAGTCCCCATGGAATAAACTTAGCTTTATTGACACACTGTGGGGTAAAGCAAACATGCGCAGTATAATGACGTCATCTTGTTGATTTTCTTTACGTCATTTTATGTTTTTCGTAATATTTCATGTGTTTTCTTTCGTTTATTTCAAAATATTGACAACATGATGGGATAAATAGAATAATAGATAAGTAGTTCCGGTTCTCTAAGCCTCGCAAAATAAACTTATCTTTATTCAACACTAACCTATTATTCTCTATGTAGTCATTTACCCACTCGTATCTAAACGAGTATGGGGAATATAATGATGTCCAATGTGATTTAGTAGGTCATATCTTTCACAAATGGTCAAGTTATGGGTTGTTGCTTTTTTCCGGTGACATGCGTAATATACACTGACGTGTTTACGTGTTCATCTACCGAGATATTTATTCTAACCACTATCTACGATTGCTAGTTTTTGCATCTAAGAAAACAATGCGCCAGCCGTTACAATCTAACGTATTACTTTAAGTCATATAACACATATATCCACATGCCTGTAATTCCTCAAAAATATGTTCTTTAATAGTGCCTTTTATTTCTTTTGATTCCCTGTGCGAGTAAAAAAAAAAACGATTTGTTTTGACCGGGCTATTTTATTACAAAAGTTGATGACCGTTTTGAACGGAAGTTATTTCTATATTCCTGTAATACAGAAACAAGTCCCCATCCAGGCAAACGCATTAAACAAACTGATAAAGCACAAAGTAAAGACGAAAAGCTGGTCTACGAACTAAATAGAGCTGTTTGTAAAAGATAATATTATTCTCAGAACGCGTCAATGATTAGATTTTTGGAAAAGAAAACAACAACAACAAACTGTGTAACCACGATAGAAGGGCATCATCTACAATAGACCAGTATAGTAATTTTGATTATTAAAACCGTACTAAATATACTACATAGTATTTTGCACAGGTTTATTTAATCTTGCTTGACTAAGTGTGTGTTTTTTTATCTTACAAAGAAAGAACAGCCACTTGCTGACTAAATGTAAAAAGTAAGACAATTAAAGATAATTAATTTATATCGCGAATATAGTGTACATACTAGTGTTAGAACTTTATTCATATTAGACAATATGAAGAGGCAAAGTGTTTGCTTAATATTATAATGTCACCCCTCGCGATTAAAGGCCAGCTAGTTTTGACTTAGGAGATACGTTTACCGATGAACATCTTTACGCCCTATTCCTATCATATATGTATCCAATATATTTCTGTTTTCATTTTTGTATAAGTGTGTGTTGTTTGTTGTTTGTTGCTCACGTTTTTCTCTACCTCAAACTAACGTTTAGTTTTATTGGAAAAGTATGTTTACAATAATGTACAGTTATTTTATGAATGCTCTGAACTGTATTAAGCAAGAATATTTCTATTTTTATATTGTATTCAATGACTAACATAACTTTCATGAATATTACAAATATGTCATTATTGAATAACATTTAGTTAATCTGTTAAAATGTTCTCGTCAATTGTTTTTCCAATTTACATTTTACCAAGAGAGATTATTTAAAACGAAATTAATGTTGTACAAAATGTTAACATGTAGTTTGTTATAAATTTTAGAGACAAATTACAGTAAATTATTTAATAATATTTATTATTTCATAACAAAATTTTACTTTTAATTTGCTCCCACGACATATGTTTACACGCAGATGGATTTTGGGAGTCTGCAAAACATAAAGACACGACTTTAATTAATATCCATTGTGCATTTAACATATTAAGCACGCATTTTACAAATAGTCGACATCATTTACAAGTCAGTTGTTATAACATTGTCTGCAGTTTAATTTTGCACGACATTATTTCATCTGATTCACATTTACAAGAAAATAAAATGTAAACACTGTTTTTAACGTTTCCTAAATATAATAATAATGTGATATACATCTTATTTTAGCCCTTGGTTTAAATTGCATTCCCTCAACTCATCTTGATCTCAACTTTCACAAAATATCGACAATGCAAGTAAAACAAGTTTCCACAAATGTCAAGTATCTTCATTTTCATCTAGTGTATATATAGTCTCCAATATTTACACTTGGATATCAGGTGTTTAGTGGTTTAGAAGGGTTTATTCCACACACTTCATTGTTAAACCTATTCTGGTTTCTTGATAACTTAGTATTGCAATTGCCTCCTAATGCGTTTAACTTGATAAAATGTTATATACTAAACATTCTAACATGACAAGCCTAGACTGTTCTATAGACAAAGAACAAACTTACCGTTGTAAAATCACCAATAAACAACGCAAAAAGTAGTTCCGATTCTGACGTTATTCGGTCGGTTTTTATCAATGAAAATGACTTCTTTATGACTTTGTATCAATGAATGACGTCACTTGTAACAGCGGTGACGCGCATTCGAACGTTCGCGAGTTTAAACCGTTGCACGGGCGTCAGAACCTCACACTTAGACCGGAAGAATTTACAATATATGCAAATGTAAATAAATATTAACCAGCACCATTAACTGTTTCTCTTGGCACACCAACTGAAACAAGCTTGCAACGTGGTAATTTAATAAATATAAAAAAAATGTCAGTTTATAATTATTGTTAATCCTATTACCACAGGCGAATCGATCGGAGAGCAACCCATCGTATAAACTGTGCCTAAACTTCACCTTTATCCAACACTCCCCTGATACATTATATTATTATACATATTATACATTATAACATTTATACATTATAATTATAACATGTATTATAATGTATATAACATTATACATTATATTATTATACATTATACGATGAAATGGTTCGGTGGCCTGATTATAGATTCGAAACTATGTGTTATCAACAAATGCCTGCTTTAATAAAATCACAGTAAATAATTACCAAGAAAATTCATTAGCTTATTGAGATGGAAAGTTCAATGTGTGACGTTGGTATACTCTTCAATTTATATAGTTTCCATACAACTACAACCCATTCGCCCGCTTGTTGTGAAGCAGCAGGGTCCAGAGTCCTGTGTTTTATCAATAAAACGGCTGTAGTGAGCGGGATACTAGCCCAGGTCTTGCAAATTACTGAAAGCAGTGTTTACTAAGAAACCAGAAGATTCTGATATCGCAATAGCTGTCGGCAAGAATTCACAGTGTGCTTTGAATTAACATATTTTATATTGTTCAATCAATGTTGTTAAATATCGTAATAATGTAAACTGTTGAACGGATCATTACTTTGCTTGCCTTCAAACAAGAATTTGTGCTAAGCTGGATGCAATCTTTTTTTGCTTTTTTTGTGGACAGGAAATGCATGTGGGGAAACAACAGTAGTAAGAATAGTTACAACGTTTACAGGATATAACGGAGCAGTGTGTAAGTATGTTATAATTAATTCCTAACATCAACATAGCAAGAAATTAAATAGCATTAATACAATATAATAATAATAATATTATTATTATTATTATTAATTATAACAATACTACTACTACTACTACTACTACTACTACGACTACTACTACTAATAATAATAATGATAATCTATAATAGAGTTTAAATAGATTGACACACATCGTTGTGTCATTTTTCTTAACAAGTACATATACTCTTTTTTACACGGCATTGTCAATTAAAAGAGTTACAAAGCGGTGGAGTCCATCAAGTTATACAAGCAATATCAAAAATAATAACACGTGTTATTTACGGTGAATATATTTTTACTAGAAACAATATTTACGATAAATCGTTAGGCAAAATGACGTATGCTTACTATACGAGGTATGATCTAAACGTTTTGATATTTTTTAAATAAGTATTTCATTTAAAAAAGGACATACAAAGGAACTTAATCTTCTAAAACCGACAGATTAATAAATTATCCAATATTTTCGATCCTCTTTTGTAATTGTTGACGATTTCTGCCATTTGATAATTATGGACACGATTCACTGTTTCCATAAATAAATTAACTAATGATTTCTTTTCAACAGCAAAAATCAATACAGTGAAGTCATTAAATGGGAGGCGTGATATAGTTTCGACCAAGACGCAATAAATACTAAATTAGCATTTATACCGTTTATTTGCCGCTTGCGATTGCCAGCTGAGCTTTTGCGTATACATGTATCAAACAAGTCTTCGCATAAACTGTCTTTAACAGAATGATTTCTTTATAACTTAATTGCAGCTAAAGCGTCTTATTGCTTTCCTTCCCTTTCAATATGAATTTGTATTTCTTTCTATAATTAATTAACACTTAATGTTAATATGTGTTTGGATATTTATTATAAACAACGAATGGAACGAACGGAGAGGCATGCAAATGACCTACACACTTTGTGCAGCGAACGTTTTTTTATATGCCTACTTGATTTAGTCATAAAAGGACTTATTTGGCCTATTCAAGTCTGCTTGAGCTGATATTCTGTGCGGTGTAAAATTCTCAATTCGCATCCCATTTCAAAGTTTGAATTGGGATGTGTCGTGCCCCCAACGCGGAAAACACACGCGTTTTTCACTGGGGATTGATATTTTTACACGTGAATATATTTGTGGAAATGCTTGATTGTCCCACGATTATTTCATTTTTGTTAATGTGGGGCACTCCTAACATTTTTCCCAACATTTCTCTGACGGCATGATAATGGGCAGTCATGACAATCAACGTAATTTAAGGCCCTTAATTGTGCTATCTTCAGACATTCGTTTCAGGACGATTTAGCACGTAAGTCACATTAATGACATTCACGTTTAAACAAAATTCCTTTTAATAGTATTGAATTTGGAAATACGTACTTATTTCATCGATGTTGTTATTGTATGTTATTAATATATTATATATGTTCGCTACGAATAAACTAACCCAACTATTTTTAATAACTGCAACAATTTTGATAACCGTCGAGGGCGATTATGTGATACAAAACAGTTCTCAGTTGTGTTTTGAAAACGCACATGTCAATGTTGTCAATAACATAGGAAGCAGTTTCTTTTTCTGTATCATTAAGCAAACTGATAGTCAGAAGCGACTCTCTAGTGCATTTTTTCAATACGAGATTACAGTGCAAAACATTGGCGTAGGGGCAGAAAATATGTACTTAAGATATAACATATTTGTGGCGCGTCGTGAGAAAACCGGTCTTAATGCATGTGCTAATCCAGGACGGCACTTTCCGCTTTTATGGTATTTTCTGTTTCAAGGAGGTCTCTTCTTAATACTAATCCACAGTAGGCAGAAAGTGCCGTCCCGGATTAGCCTGTTCGGACTGCACAGGCTAATCGGGGACGACACTTTACGCACATTCATTAAGACCGGTTTTCCCACGACACGCCTCATTTCCATTTTGTAATCTGCTTGCATCTGATAAAATCCTTGGAATACGTTTGTCTTGTTGTAGGTTTGTATGTAGTTAAAATGAAACGGTCAATATGATCATGTTTTTCAAGTCAGTCTTATATGAATACAAGCTCTCGTGCTGGTGATAATAAACACAACATTGTCAACCTTAACTGTTTTTTTTTCATAGAAACCCGTATAAAACATAGGTATCGTCATGTTAAGGTTGAAATATATTGCGGCGTTCCGCTATATACAACTATCCATATTTCATAATTTTCATCATACTCTGCCAAATCATGAATGTAATTATAAATTCCACATGTCTGTTTTCACCTGTGAATGAACCCCTGTGCTGTAGGTTACTAAAACGTAGCTTAAATGAATGGATATTTATCCAAGACTTTGCTCTCTGAATGTGTACCTATAACTGGGCTGGTTTTCACAAAGCTCCAATGGGGAATCTTAACTTCAGTCGAACTTAAGTGAACATTTCAGATATAATTTTATGTTTGAATGACAATGATCCGTGTTTACAAAAGGCTAAAATATTTAACATTTACGCAGTCTCTATTAGTATGAAACGTTTTAATTGTTTTGTTTTTCGGCAATTGGTCACTTGCCGTAACTAAAGGAAATTTTACTACTATTGAGAGTTCTATCCTGCATCCTATGATACAGCTGGAATTTCACTTCGTTTATATTTGTACCAGAGGCATCTGAAGTTAAATTTTATCCTTATCCTTAAATTCGGTAATTTCATCCACTGTATAATTCGATAAAGAAACAGTTTAACATTATGTAACACTTTTGAATAGCATCATTATGAAAGTGCTATTTGAGCAATATCAACAACATATGCGTCTGTTTATTAAGTAAAGAAATATAATACACACAATTTTTGAAAATATTAAAAAAAAAAAAATACCTAAGATGCTTTGTGAATACCAGCCCTAGCATTCATATTGCAATATATAGAATATATAGTAATACGATTTAAAGAACCAAACAATTAGAGAAGCATGCCTTTCATGCAGCGCACGTAATACGTTCACATGATATGAGCTTATAAAATGTACGCATTTGGTATAGGCAGCTGCATATCATTTCACATGAACTAAAATGTGTACGTTGTTGGTATAGGCAGCTGCATATCATTTCACATGAACTAAAATGTGTACGTTGTTGGTATAGGCAGCTGCATATCATTTCACATGAACTAAAATGTGTACGTTGTTGGTATAGGCAGCTGCATATCATTTCACATGAACTAAAATGTGTACGTTGTTGGTATAGGCAGCTGCATATCATTTCACATGAACTAAAATGTGTACGTTGTTGGTATAGGCAGCTGCATATCATTTCACATGAACTAAAATGTGTACGTTGTTGGTATAGGCAGCTGCATATCATTTCACATGAACTAAAATGTGTACGTTGTTGGTATAAGCAGCTGCATATCATTTCACATGAACTAAAATGTGTACGTTGTTGGTATAGGCAGCTGCATATCATTTCACATGAACTAAAATGTGTACGTTGTTGGTATAGGCAGCTGCATATCATTTCACATGAACTAAAATGTGTACGTTGTTGGTATAGGCAGCTGCATATCATTTCACATGAACTAAGATGTGTACGTTGTTGGTATAAGCAGCTGCATATCATTTCACATGAACTAAAATGTGTACGTTGTTGGTATAGGCAGCTGCATATCATTTCACATGAACTAAAATGTGTACGTTGTTGGTATAGGCAGCTGCATATCATTTCACATGAACTAAAATGTGTACGTTGTAACTTTTCCTATTTCTAATCTTTTCTTACCAATTTAATTAGTAATAACAATAAAGTGATTGCGTCAAACGCAGCTGTGTCATTCACAGAAGAATACAAATGGTTTATGCAACTTAATTATAGACTGGAAAATTTTAATTGACATTTAAAATACACTTTAACTATGTGTCAATAGTTTATGTAAAAAGAAATCCTTTAAAACTTTCAAATTTGAGTATGGTATCTCTCTGAAAACAGTATATAAATTTAATTTATATACTTTAAACGAAAGAAACAAGTATTTAATTGCATATTGTTAAGAAACTTTGTTACTTGAAACTAGTGTTCACTGGAAAAGAAATTTCACACGTAGAATATTATGTCACTGTTTATATTACTTTAATGTTTATGACTATTGTGTATTTTTCATTAGGTTTCCTAAACATTAAAGTAATATAAATATGGTTTAAAACACGATGAATACTTTTTAAACAGATTTATATTAAAATATTTTATCTTAACAGTCGACTATAGTTTGTTACATGTTGACAGTTTCTTGAAATCTGGTGGTTTTCCAGCCTATATCAGTTAAAAAAAAACAATGTAATATAACAAATGATAGTCAAACTTCAAAAAGATAATAGCATCGTTATCGAAACTAAATACATACAGTTTGATAATGCAGTTGATATAATAAAGATATGCATTTTTTCACAGCTAGCAAGATTGTACTGCTTGATATATCAAGGAAAATTACATACTCAATTAATAATGACTTTTGATTTACCATCGTTTCCACATTTAGCTGTAACCACGTGCATTGAAATAATTGATATAAATCACAAATTAAGTCTCTTTAATATTGTTTAAGATGCCTAAATGAAGGAAAAGCACTTCAGTCGGCTGAGCTAGCGTAACCACGTAAAAACAAGATTCTACTTTTTTACCTCGACCAAGAAGGATTATTTTTTGCCGGCATTGGTTTGTCTGCATGTTGTTTTCTCTCTGACTATTACCGTACATGAAAGGAGTTGCATGCAATTGTTTGAGGATTGGAAATGGGGCAATGAAGTAATAATATTGGTGGCGATCCGTATCATCGTTTCGATGCTGCAATTCTTTTAATGTTTTTGAATCATTGAAAAATGGGCAAGACAGGTAACTTTCTTAAATCGGAAGTATGATCGGGTGTCATATGTTAGTGTATAAAATGATCACATTTGTTCTAGAAACAGTTTAGAAATGTAGATGCAACCGTGGTCACTTTATCCTTAACATTGTGGGTATAATTGAACTTCCCGTGTAACCTGAGTGTAACTCTAAAAGACTGTTTTAAAGAGGACAATCACACTGTCATAAAATTTATATTAAAGTATCGAGAAAACTGCGCGGTTCCGCAATATAACTTTCATATATATTGTGAAATACTTAGCTATAATGAGTGCTGAGTGCTTTCTAGTTAGTACTGAATTTCTCTTCTCTTAAATCATTGGGATTTCATAATATTGATAGAGATATGCGTCAATACATGACATATTTCTAAGGTTTTCACTCAATTAAATATTTATGCAAAATAACAAGCATATGTGCATGTATACTCTACAAAGACCACGAACAGTTAACTATGCAAACTAATATTAGCTGTATTAACAATATGCTTTCAGAGGTTCGCTTTAAATTGACAAACATAAGTTAATAACAAATACAAATGCAGTTTTCTTCGAGGTCGATTAGGTAACGCTACATCATGTTCAGGGCTTTCACCCCAATAACGAGCCTAAGCTAGGTTCCATTGCATTCATTTCCTAAGCACTGAGCGGGTCTTGAGGTTTTAAGAAAAGCGGATATTGTCAATAAACGATAGATAGGCTTAGCAATGCAATTCTTTTAAAGGGATTTGTGGAATGAAAACACTTATATAGTATGATATTTTCCCCCCCAAAAAAAGACTATTAAAATCGGTGTATATGTATAAATACAGTAATTATGCATATATGGTCTAATCATTCATTATAAATATTGAACGTCCCCAGCTACAGTCCATACGAGATATATATTTGCGTTAATATGATATGGTTTATGCAGTTATGACAAGAAACGGAAGAACGGCGATCGTCCGCAATGATTATCCAATCTTTATTTTCAAGAATAGAATAACAAATGAAGATACTGACGTCGGAGCAGATTATTTATTCTTCACCAACACCTCGTGTATTAATCTACATTCAGTATCGCATCCGGTATGATGCAGACAAGACTATTAATCTACATTCAGTTTCGCATCCGGTATGATGCAGACAAGACTATTAATCTACATTCAGTATCGCATCCGGTATGATGCAACCAAGACTATTAATCTACATTCAGTATCGCATCCGGTATGATGCAACCAAGACTATTAATCTACATTCAGTATCGCATCCGGTATGATGCAACCAAGACTATTAATCTACATTCAGTATCGCATCCGGTATGATGCAGACAAGACTATTAATCTACATTCAGTATCGCATCCGGTATGATGCAGACAAGACTATTAATCTACATTCAGTATCGCATCCGGTATGATGCAGACAAGACTATTAATCTACATTCAGTATCGCATCCGGTATGATGCAGACAAGACTATTAATCTACATTCAGTATCGCATCCGGTATGATGCAGACAATACCCCATGTACCAAACTTTATTTCAGTACAGGAACATACAGCCTGTAAAACAGTATAATACTTTAAATACTGTATGCCAAAAAAAAAACACGACGCAAAAATATAACATGGGATCATGATGTTGAAAAGTTTAAAGTGCTAGCCAACTGGTCAAACTGATACAGTTATCGAGGTCTTACAGTATGCGTTATATTTCCGCTGCACATTATTTAAATCAGGGTATTCATTGTGATTTGCTTAATTCACATACAGACATAAATCTATAGTTTTAGCAAACCTACATCGGATTCGGAATTTCATATAAATCTATCAGCGTTACATGACTGACTTTCTAGGATAATTGTTAAGTATTAAACTCAACTATTGAAATCAAGTAACAATTCAACCTAAAATATGACTTACCTTAGGACTAAATAGGACTTAAATATGAATCACACTATTTTACAAAATCAATGCCAGATGAATTATGATTGAATAAAGTACAAACTAAAATATGCAAATTCAATATGATCACCGAAAACAAAATATTTATTTCACTCCATTAAGTTAATGTTTTTTATTGTATTGCATTCTTTTTGAAAAAAAGCTCTGCTTACCTAAACGAAGATATCGAGCCGAGGTTACATAAAAAGTATGTTGTATTGGAGCGTAAAGTTCAATTTTTTGATGATAGTAAACATCTATGAGAAACAAGCGATGGCTGTTATTCACTTCTTTTATAGCTCGATTATAGCATTTGGGGTTTAAATATAGGAATAATGAAACTCCAGAGACATCATCAGGAGAGAAGCCCTTATTACGATCCGTTGGTCCTTTAGTGAGGCAAGTGACCAATTGCCTATATAATACAGGACATTGCATACAACACAACACACAACATAAAAATGATTAAAACTGGGGTTACCGACTTGGAACGGTCAATGCAAAGCATTAGGGGTTAAAAGCAGTTTAAAAACATGCCAAACCTCACACTTAGCCCAGAAATAATCACTTAAAAGGGAAAATGCACAATTGACAACATAGAAATCACACAACAGAAACAAATGCACCAAACATGATTAAAGCTGGAACGGTCAATGCAAAAAACATTGGGGGCTTAAACCGGTTTAAAGGCATACCGAACCTCACACTTAGCCCAGAATTAATAACAAAACACGTACTTGTAAATAAACTTTAACCTCATAGCATTGCAATTCAAATTAAATAGTAATAAAAGAGAATATTAATTCAATTTTTGAATTAAAATTTAATAACTCAATGGTTGAATGTTCATCAGAGCACAGAATTGCAACTTCCTGAGGCACGATGAAATGAAATAAATACAATTATCAACTAAATACCTTCTTGTTGACAAAATTTAAAGACCTAGCATCATATAGTACAAATCCCAGATCATCGTCGTGCATCCCAGGAAGAAGCCGTAATACGTGGTGTAACAGGAAATATTACATAGCTTGGTTGTATATGTTTAATATTAAACTAAAACAATCATTACTGCATGTACTTACGCAAACAGAAAATGAAAGTATTAATTCTACAAAACGTGAATCAAATACCACATATCATATTTTGGTGTCCATGTGCCGTATACGCTTACTTGTTAATCTGTTATAACGCGTTTGGGGATAGGTTTTAAAGCTGTTACTGTTTAAATTAAATCGATAAATATTTAAAGCTATTTACCAACGAGAATAGATAATTATTTACAGTTAAAGGAAATTCTCAATCAAAAACTAACAGGCAGGTGTTACTGATAGCACAACAAGTTAGGCCCTGTGCCAGCCAATATTGAGCTACTTTTTATATGGGCAATATTGGGCTGGAGGGCCCAACCGCCGATGGACCAAAACTGTGGTGGAAATTTCTCCCTATATGTCTATAGAGTAGCGACAGGATTTTCGTCACTACTTTTGAACTCTGCAAAAAGATACTAATCACTAAAATTTTGCAATACAATTTACATACCTGTGATTAGACACTATTCCACATGTCCTGTATAAATTTATATTGTAATACATCCATTTTCATTGCATTTGCGATTTAAATCAACACACTACCACAAACGACACAAAACACGCTTTACCTCGCTGTGTACTGATCGATCGATAAGTCGCCTCCGCTATATTGTTGCAGAATCATGTACTGCGGGAAATGGCAGGTGGCGTTCGGCAAAGAGAAGTCGCATTAACGAAATGTCCTCTTACCAATTCAGTAAGGGATTTTGTGATGAACTGTTTTTTTTTTTTTTGTTCATTATTTGTATATATAAACAACCAACCAATAAAATAATGTGTTGACTTGTGTTTTATTAAGAATAACGTATTCTTCAAATGGATAAAACATATATATATGACCGACACGTTCACCTGAAAAATATTGATATGTTCTCAAACAAAGAAGTATACATAGAACAATACACACAACCATTACTATAACCACGAAGTGATAGGAATTCTGCTGGTTTGTAGAAACAAGTGCAGTACCTAGGGGGTGCATATATACTCATTACTGGTATTGTGTATATCTGGTACTTAAGACGAATATGAAAAAAAGTAATTTCGTATACATAGTTACTAAATGGAGTCTCATATACACAACAACGCATTGCTAAATCGACTGAGAATGATAATGGTTTGCTTAAAGACCCCATGACACAATAAACCCGTTTTACAAAAGAAAACGATCAACGTACGGCATTTTGCCAGGACATTGGCAGTTGGTCCAGCATACGCTACAGCACATGCATAATTGGCACTCACAGATGATGCATTCTGAGTTGGAACACGGACGATTCCTGGGTAGGTCGTTTCGGTCCATACCTGCCGTAAGAAGGTGCTCCAAGACGGAGAGCCTTATACACGTTTCACCATTTGCAATGCGCAAAAATGGATTCGTCCGTTACTGGTTTAATCAATTAGCGCGGGTAGCAGTACATGACCGCTAACGCCAGTTGTCCAGATCTACCTGCCCGACCAGTCTCTTGCCAGGCGAGATGACTACTTGGGCAACCCCAGTGGATTACAAGTTCAATATTACACGACTTGATTTGGAATCGGACTGTCAACCTTTCCGGCGGAAGGGGAAGAATGTGGAAGCCGACCTGGTCAATGAGTTCCTTAATAAGGAATTTAAAGGTATTATTATTATTATTATTATTATTATTATTATTATTATTAATGTTCATTATTATTATTATTATTATTATTATTATTATTATGACTATCATCATCATCATCACTATTATTATTATTATTATTATCATTATTATTATTATTGTTATTATTATTATTATGCTGACATTGCAACTACGATGATAATAGATTCTTTAACTAATTTTTCTATTCTTTCACAGAAAGTCTACGCTCTGTAGGACCCCACCTCACAGAGCGCACCGTAGAGCCTCACGGTAAGCTCACGGGTGGAGTGGGCAAGATACTGGATGAAGTGTATGGCGAATTAACCGAGATTCCAGCTGAAACTTTTTCCAGAAAAGAACATAAACGAAAGAGTGATTTGTTTGCGATGACGGCCTTGTTGAAACCGGAGCATCTGACAAGACCTTCCAATGGACGATTCTACACATCTTTTCCGAATATAAGGAACAACATGAACAATGACGCTCCTAAGTTCAAAGGAAAGCTGTCTAATCTTTCTAAACGGCTCGACTCCTACAGGCGGGTGGCAACGAAAAGCTAAGACCGAAAATATACTGTTCATTGCCACTGCCCTCGGCTGAACATTTTGATCCAGCAGATATATATTCTGTTGTTTGCTTAATGCAATGATGACGTCCCTTAACCACCCCTCCACCACATGACAGCTTATTATAATGTTCATACAATATGTTTTATTTTTCTTCATGATGTGTGTACAGTATGCAACGCACACATTGTTATCTTATGTTGTCTTCACGTTGCTACGTTGTTGTTGTTTATTCATGCAATCTGATAAATGTTCAAGTTCTTTGTATAGTGAATTTTGCTATGAAAAACTATAAAGTGTTTAATTTTTCATGTAAGATCTATATACGTCTCTGTCCATTTCAGTCTGAATTGAGTATTATTTGTCAAGATTTACGGTACCACGCTGAGCGGTTTTATTATTGCAATTATTTATCCGTCACACACACAGTATTGTTTCTGTGTGTTCCTTGTTATGTTGCCGTAATAAACAGATTAATCCTAATTTGGGTAGTATATTGATATTCATGATTCATATTTAGCTGTTCATGTAGTTTAGAAATAACTGAAACGTACCGGTGGAGCAACTTTATGAGATACGTTCTGTTAGATATTCTCGCCAATATTCCAGTCATTTTTATTGCATGTTATCAAGTTTTTATCATATAATACATATTTAAAAATAATGTTTCGTTTTAATTTTCAATAAACATTTCTTATGTGCATTATTCATTCTTTTTTTTTTAATTAATAGCACTAGTCGGTCACGTTATTTTTAAGTTCCGCTAAGAGTACGTCTTGTAAAATTACGCGTACATCCTTCATCACCGTGCTGAGAAGCATCTGCGTTCTGATTGGAAAATTAATTACACTTGAGCTATTTTTATCATGGCTGTCGAAAAAACACCGTTTATGTAAACAAATCTTTAACTCGAAGTTAAGATCATTTTCAAGCTATATTTTTTATGAAATGACATGAATTCTAAACAGTATATGTTGCATCTACGACCAGGTGATTTTATTTTGATATCTGAGCGATATTTTTGAAAATTTGACATTTTGATTTTCCACCACATAAATGGTCATTCGGCGATGAGACGTTCCAGCGAATTTAGCCCATTTAAAAAAGTAGCATTAAATTCGCGTTAAACGTCTCGTTTATTAGACTAGTGTTACTGAGTATCGACAAATTATACCCCTGTGAATGATAAGACTGAAACGTTTTTAGCATCACATTTTGCATATTTACACTTACGTAACCGTTTTAAAACATCACTATAAAATGATTTTAAGGAAACATTATATCTAGAAACCAAACTAAAGTGGTTAAAACGGTTTACGGGCACCAAAACCTAACGCATATAAAGTAAGCATCTATCTTCAAATGGCAGGTGTTTATCAACAAGCTGATACCTGTTATAATTGCATCTATATATTTTAATCAAAGTATTGCAAGTGGATTTTTGCAAACGAGTTTGACAATATACAGCAAAACATAAACGGGCGTTTAATGCCTGGCCCGATGTCTTGAAACAAAACACTGTTATCACATTTTGCAGCTTTAATATGTTTTAAGATATACACTTAAGTATACTGGAGTTGAAATATTAATGTCATGGGTTGCGGCATGCCGAAATCTGCTATGATCATTATATCTTCATTCTCGTCCTTCACTGCCAAAACATGGCTGTTATCATGAAAAACAGTTCTCTATTATCAGACAATAGTGGAGTTCTAGCTATAAAGGTAGGGTTACTTACGTCTTGAATGAACGGATATGCCAAAAATAATGTAGAAACTATTATTTGATATTCTAAAATGTGCATTCATTTCCGACAAAGTAATATCATTTCGGGACATGTTATTAAAACAACATTATTTTTCTGCACGTTTTTGCATTGAAAGATATCACTACTATATCTTAGTTTAGATCCTATCCATAAAAGTAATTCATCTGTTGAGTCAATCATGCTACCGTAATTGAACATTTACAATTGGAAATTATCAACGAAGCAATGTTAATGCCGGCACTTGTTCTTGGCAATAAATACATACATTGTAGTTAATATAAGGTAATGACCCCAAATTGTATCAGTTTCGTTTTTAATGCTTTATACGCATGTTTATAACGGACCAGCGTTCATTTCAATGACATTACCGCCACCATCAACATTATCATCGTCGTCGTTGACGTCTTTTGCATCATCAGCACATCATCGTAACGTTATCATCATCATCGTCATCAGTAAGTGTAGTTATTGATCATCATTGATTAATGACAAGTAATCAGATTCTAACTCGTAAGGTTCCTGACAACGACCTTCTGTATTCATGCCTAATCACCGAGAGGAAGGAAGTCAAAGAAATAAGCAATTCTTCAGGGCGTTTTGTTCTTACAGGAAGATCGAATATGACAACAACTACGAAGACGTTTTCTAGGACTTATGACGACCGTGTATGACATATGTGAACTGGTGTACGGTCGGTTAAAAAAGCTTTTGTATATTGACCACAAAAGGTAGACCTGTCTAAGTTGGTCTGGAAAACCGTGTGACTTGCTTGTATAGCTAGCATTATGTCGGAACTATCCAATTGTCGTGTGTAAGTAGTTTTATATTCAACTTCAACGATTTATTGTGATTTAAAAATATGAATATATTTGTTATTTATTGAGATTTTTTCATTTCAAAAGTGTTATAATGGTTAACAAATGTATTGTTTATATTGGAAAGATACTTTGATGTGCAGTATTGCAATTATATCGCAGTAGCCAATACATGTATTACTCTGATCAGTTCAAACGAGCAGTGATGTTTGTGGTAGAAGTAAAATCATCGTTAATGAAGTATTTCACAAACATATTCCATGATCAGGTCTGTTATAGAATGGAACGATTTTTTTCTTTGCATTTCAGCACTATGCTCGTTGGCATATTGAGATAGTGTACACTTATTTTATAGAAATGTTAATTGAAAAGTCGACGTAGCTTATGTTCACATTGTACATGTACACGAATACTACGCAACACGTCTAAACGTCTGTGTAACACAGTCAACACGCAACTCTATGAGCATAGACATAAAGTTGGTGAATGATTCCCAAAACGCAACATATTCAAGCATCATGAACCGATTGCGTCACGCACTAATATGAAGTAAATATTGAACAACTGATTCCATTTAAACTTTATGATTTATTATTTTTGCATTGAACATTCGTTTAATCAATTTAAGCCAAATGTTGTTTTTTTTTTGGATTCCGTTGGTGTCTGGTATTTCAAACGCAATACCTGTTAAGTTGTATAAACTACCACATGCAGTACATAATGTTTTTGCAGTAACATGTTCCCGGAAATAACATGCTAAAAACTTTGCCAAAACAATGATGATTACATCAAATCTACTGTGTATGCTATTTTCTGTTGCTTGTAGAACAAAATCAAAACCCGGCAAAGTACAATACACATTTGAACATGTTGACTTTTCGTATATCTTTATATGGAATAGACGATACGACATGTATTATATTTGATAGATGGTTTCGCAATTCAGTCTAATCTAAATACATTTATATTATTTTCACCATGGGGATAGAGATCTGACCTGAATTTATAACTAAGTTAACAACTGTCTTGAATGATTGGATTGGCATTTGAAACAGGCATCTGATTAGCGTTCGGAATCTGAAAAAAAACACAAAGGCATGTAAACGTGTTTTTCTTATCCGGAATTATTCAGTCCTACATGTACTTATGTATTTCCTTTTATATTAAACTGATGCAACAAAAACGCGAGATTCAAATATAGTATCATAAATCGTATCTATACTCAGAGGGGGTATAACATGTATACTTAGCAATGCTGTGTGTAAAAACTATCATATAAAAAAGTTGTTTCCAATATCAACACGATACACGTATATACTATATTTTTATATTGTAAATTACAGGCACGGAATCGTTTTATTTTTATCTACACATTCATTTATTCATTGACATGTCAAAACCATGACAACGGGTTAAGTTTGGGTGGCTTTAAATTTCTGAATAAATGTATACACATCCATTATATTGTGTAGTGAAATGACTCTTTTTTTAAATATATTTGTTTGGCAATTGAACACCTTTGCATCAAGTCACGCATTGAGGTGCCACAATACTTTTTGATAAACGCTCGATAGTTTCAGAGAAAAATCTTGTTTGCTTCAGTTCCAGGGAGTGTAAACAGTTTTAAAATATAATTTTTAGTGCATTCAAGTTCTTAATTATTCTCCATATGTCTTTAACTCGAGGAACAAAATTACAAGTAGTTTTAATATGTTTTTAAATGAAAACACTCAACTTACTTTGTTCTTGTATTTTATATCGTTCGTATGTTTCACCATTCACATATCCATAGAAAAATAATCGAAATTAGATCATCAAACAGGAAATAACGCCGTAATCGAAGCAATTAATCTGTTGGAATAATCGCAATGCCGCTAACTTAATTGAATATCTGCAGTTTGAACTTACCACCGAAGAAATGCTTCTACGCGCTAAGAACTTATTGTGTGCAATATAACAGTCAATTACGGTGAATTATTTTTCTCAAAGATTATCGTATGAAATCATAGTGATACTGAAAAGCAATCATATCCGTGTGTAAATAAAGGCAAGCATGATTTATTAGCAGATGGAGTTTGTTTTATAAAACATGACTACGTTAGTGCGATGGAACATGAAGGAATCCCCATAAGTAGTGTACGCCTTATTTATCATCTATGGAAACGGCCTATTATATTTACCCTTTCATAAATTCAAATATCCTAATTTTATAATAAAGGAAGCTATACATGATCCAGAGCTCTTTCCTGAACACCATCAGTACAATGCCGAGAAGTGCACAAAAGTAAAGTTACCGATCAACCTATATGATATTGCGTCCGAAAACGATACTAATTATGTAATACTGAATTAATAAGGGAGTCTACCGACGAGTGTGCAAACTCATGGCTAATTAACACGCGGATAGGCACTCGGAGAAGTACGCTATTCCTCAGAGCATTTCATATTAGCAGACAAATCAAAGCTGACAAGAACTACTACTATGTTCCTTAGCCATTAATCAGATCACGTTTTCAACGCCTAATTAAACAGTGGTATACACAGATAACACAGATGCTGTATGTATTCAACTCGAGGAAGTCAATGATCTTTACTGCCCTCATGAAAACATGATACCACGAGGATAAAAAAGTAATACTATACTGATATATTTATGTATTTAACAGGGTATGTATTGTAAATAGTTTACACGTATTTCTGTATCTGACGGCTATAGCAACGGAAAAATATGTTTAATTTTCAAAAAGTAATTCACTATGAATGAGCGTGAACTACCATGATTGGTACTGTCCTGTCAATAATGTAAATAATTCCTTTTTTAAGGAAGTTATACATGTTATAAAAAAAAACTGTTGTTGTTTCCAGAAAAATATCAATACAAAGGTTACACGCGCCTTACATGACAGACCTTATGAAACAAAAAACATGATAATAAGTCGGAATACGAGACGTGCGGGATAGAGGTAATAACTATAACAAAGTCTTAATGCCACTGCCAGATTTCATGACTTGTTAAACTCGTGGACGGAACGAAGAAATACGCAATGCTTCCATTAAATAACAACTGTTGACTATTTTTGCCCATGGCATTTGATGTTTTGCAGTAAATATTCGGTGAATTAGTTTTAAAATTCTTAAGCATTTGCTATTCCTTCAGACAACAAAAGTCTGGTATGAAAAGCGAAATGCCTGTTGAATTGAATCACCTGTCTCTAGCAGAAATAAACATCAGGCATTTTACAGTATAATGGTTTCGGAAATAACCTGTGTAAAACGTTTGGTACAATAAATAATGATAATATGAATCTTCTATAAATAAATAATTCAAAATTGTTATCTTCGGCAATACTGAACTGCAAGAATACTGGTGTGTATTGGTAGTAGATCTGCAAAAACATTAGGTAATTACAATACAAGTGTTTGCTTGTTAATGCGCATAACTCTTATTTTGTATTTTATAGCGGCTCTGGATAAATGAGACAGTCAGACATGATAGGAGAGACAATATCACATTTAATTGGCAACATGATGATATTTCTTTGATTTTGAAAGCATTATAACATGTGATACACACTGTTCTATAATGAATGTCATGTTCACTTGTTTTGTGTCAACGGTATAAAAACGATAGATAGATAAGCATGTATTAAATCTACTACTACATGTCATATGTATGGGACTTGATGGCAATATATGTACACATAACAAAATGTATACATACATACATATATATTATTGCGATTGAAATAAAGCCTTAAAATTACTCAAATTCGCAAAATGTCAGTGGTCTATTGTTGTGCTATGGAGGAAGTAAATACATTGTTAATCTTGGGAAGTTAGACAAATAAACCAAAACACTGGTAGAGTTATTCCTAAGGGTGATACATTCAGGTTGTGTGTACACTACTCTCTGTTGATGTTATTTAGTCAAATGAGATTTCAATAACATTGCCGTAAACAAGTATTATTTATTTCCACTACTGTGTTAAATCTCACAAAAACAGGGATGTGCATAATGCATTGCACAATCCGCTATATTGACTGAACATTATATACTCATTAAATTATATTCCGTAGTTGTGTGCAACTCAAGGACAACGTCAAACTTGAAATGGTAACTGCGAAACGTTGGAGGATTAATCAGGTTGAAGGCCGCATATTAAACCTTCTTTTAGGTGTAAACGAGGGGCAATTAATTCCTACGAAGTGCCTATATAACAAGTGAACATGAAAATACAGATATTCACTATTTGGGATATAACAAAAACGCCGCTAGTAAGTGTGTCTGATGTTCACTTAGACTGATGCAGTTGTTTCTGTCAAATATCGAATTTATCATATATAATGTCTCATTGTATAACGTGCTTGCCATTATGATTTTGCTCAACAAAAACTGTCCCAAGGAAATGTAACTTAGTAAGATACAACAAGAAACAGGATGTGTCGACCTTTACATTGCATCCACAGTTTCAGTAGTTTGTTTTCAGGGACTAAAATTAGTATAGTGTTCACTGAATGTTTCGTGATAGTTCTTGTTTCAGCGCTGTTAACTTTCAATAGTTTCTAGCGTAAATCGTAAAAATGACCATGGTACTATTCGAGATCAAGTAAGGATGAATACTCAAACATTTATTTGTAACATGTATAGTTTGACACGGTAGTTAAGATATGTGATACTCATCTTAAATAATTATGTCCGCACAGTGATTTATTTGACAGAATATCGCGTGGCAAACACAATTATGGGTTTGCTATAGCTAGGTACAAAATCAAAATAACCACTGACGTCAGTCTTTATTGGATAATATGCAGATGCAAGTGACAATTTGGAACTCGATCTGGTATTTATTAAAACCATGTTAATATGAAACTTATTTCGTTCTTACGTTTCAAAATATTCCTAGTTTTAGGTTATTTTTTATTGATCAAATGTTTCATCTTTAATTATTTTCTTACAATCGGAAAAAATTCAAAACCCAAATACATTCTGGTGAATCGCAACGCCAATCAAATTATTATGAGTTAGCCATTTTGTTTATTATTAGCGTCTAGTTTATATAAAGGTTAGTAATTATTATATTGCTAGTTTTAGGTTATTTTTTATTGATCAAATGTTTCATCTTAATTATTTTCTTACAATCGGAACAAATTCAAAACCCAAATACATTCTGGTGAATCGCAACGCCAATCAAATTATTATGAGTTAGCCATTTTGTTTATTATTAGCGTCTAGTTTATATAAAGGTTAGTAATTATTATATTGCTAATTTATATCAAAGCCCTAAAACAAGTCCATTGGTAAATGTCGCTTAACATAAGTTATAATTTATTTAAGATACGAATTATTACGATGTTTCTAGTCTTATATCAATGTTGTACACTATATGAGATTCTTTATATATATCGGAAGTGACATTAATACAACGTCATTATTATAATAATGTCTGGCAATATTGATGCTTTTTCTTTCGATGACACTGGTTGATTTGTTTTTCGTTTTTCGTTTCATCTTCGCAAATATAATTCATGTGTGAAGTAGTAACACAACATTATATAAATAACACATGGCTGAGATGGTGATATAAAATAATATCAACCCGAGCAATGTTATATCAAGCGAGGCGGAAGCCGAGGTTGATATGACTTTTCAAGGGATGATGTTATTTTTATTACACCTCACGTGACCACTGTGTATTTGTCCATAGACCAAATGTTATAGAACGGGCTAATATTTTTTCATATCACCCTTTCGCGGAGCTAAACATAGAACAGCGTTTTTTTTCAAAACAAAACACAATTGAACGACTATGCAAATTTTGCCTCAACAGTGGTCAGGTCGATCCAGGGTATTGTACAATTAATATCCAGCTACAAGCATTTGCATTTCCATTTTGTATCCACAAAGCTTAACCTTTTTTATTTCATGTTTTCATGTGAACCGTGCTAACCAGAAACGCGATGTGTTTTCGAAATCGCCATGACTGGTCAGAACGTATCTTAAAATTCGTATTTTGTCTCCGAACCTGTATCCGATTATCAATATTTGCGTCGAAAACAGTTTTAGACATCACCGATGCATGGTTTCTTTAATTCTGTGTTTAAACACGACACAACACAATCCTATGTAAATCTAATAATATCAGTCGATTGAAAACTGGTTTGTGTCGTCACTGCACATTTTGTTTACAGATATAATGCCACACATTGATGCGGTTATGTGATCTGAATATCCATTAAAATCTTTCCATCAATTGTTTATTATTCCTTTTTGAATCACACGATAACGTTCGCCCGTATTTCGCCATGTTTATAACCGATTTAAACTAACGCGCAGTAGAAACTTCATATCGATCACGCCATCTTTAAACTTGACACGTCTAAATAGATCTAAGGCTGAACACATTCAGTGGTCATGCAGGTAAAAGGTTAAGGTCATGTCTGCGAAGAATTGGAAAGTACGGAAGGTTAATTCTGCAATTTTTTAACTAGATAACTATTGCATTGTGGAATAATAAAATACGAGTAGTAATAGTCAAGCATCGACTTACGTAGCATTTATTGTTACTGTACAGTAGCGTCTATATTAAAGTAATGATGAAAAAATAACGAAGCTTATCATTTCAATGTGTTTTAAGGATTGTTCGTTATTGTTCGGTAACATAAATAAAAAAACACATGGCTCAGAGGATGATATAAATAATAGTGTGTGATATTATGTATCATGATGTCATTTTTGGTATCATTTTGTCTAAATGTTTATATAGAATGGTGACCAAGCGAAAATGATTGTTATATTAATTTAAATTAACAACATTGCTCGTTCTAGTATAGCAAGCTCATGTAATTAAATTGGCTGTAAAGAAAACATCCATATATGTATGTCTTCGAAAATGTAATAATATTCATTATGGTTACAATGTCCTTAAACTGTCTAAACATGTTGATTTGCCAAATATAATCTTTGTATGACGTAAAGAAGTGACATTCAATTAATCTCTGAAACAATAGGATTTCTTACAATCTCACGTAATAGACATCAGAACATAATGACGTTGTTTTGTTAAATAATACCATTGCAACCAACAGACCCCCATATATAAATTATTCAAAGCTTAATTACATTGCTAGCAAGCTCACAACATTAATTACGGAGGACTTATTGTAGATTTTGCAAAGAAATAAAATTGCAGAAGAAATCTGTCGATTTGAAAATGTAATAAGAACGACAGGAAGACCACGCATTAAAGTATTGATTACTATAAAAATTAACCGATTTAAAATTTATTTAATTACAATGAAGATACTTTTCACAGGTCAGTTCTTGACCGGGTTGTTCACAATGATTATTTTATTAGTCATACAAACTTTATCATTGTTAAACAAATAGATCCAATACATATTCATTGACTTTGTGAAGCATAAATGTGTTTTAAAGGCACAACTCGCTATTGTCCGATATGCGCTTGCAAACGTTCGATCATGCGTTTAACATTCAAACACCTCAAGTCAATTATATTACAAACAATTGTGATGTATACGTATGATTTATTAATCGCATGAACTGATTTCGATACATGTTAACTCATATTGGAACGGTGAAGCGATTGTGCAAATATAATATATCGTTAAAACCAAAACACAACATGCAATTTAAATTTTGTGAGGCTTGGTTTGCAATAAAAACATTATTTTTATTTAAATTAGCCATCTAAACGGTTTGCAATATGTTTATTATATATACATTCAGAGCTACATGTATTTGCTTGAAACACATTCCATAGACCATCTCATAGCATTCCTTCAAACATTTTAACAATATTTACATGCATTTTTTGTAAAGGCGTACGTGACTTTCAAAACGTTTTGTGCGTCATATGTATGTTAGTTCCAGAATATATCATAAACATTACATATATAATCTGTATCCTGTCTGCGAACGTTTTATTTTTACATTCGATAACATATTATCAAAGTAAAATCACAGCTGACATATAGCATTATAGTTAATGCATATGCACATTCATGTTCATTATGGTAGCACAGTGATTTTGAATATTCACTCTTAAATGAAATTATGCAACTTAACTATAGTGCTTTTCGAATATTTAATATTTCGATATTACGACAATATTAATTAGACCGATAAGTATATTTACAACGGCTGGTTATTTTTTCTTTGGCGAGTTTAATTATTTGTTTAAATAAACTCGCACAATTAATTATAGTCCGCAGGAAATCGTGTATATCAAATAAGGCAGTGCATTGCAACTAAATTAATGTCGGTTTAGAAGCAATGAGCACTTACCATCATTTACACTGTTTATATTCCCTTTATGATTGCCCTCCGATCAAAGATGATCAATCAAGAGCATCGCATTTACGATCGCATCATTATAGTATGTCTCTAGAGGATGTCTTTCCTAATAAAGCAAATGCACGAAAGCCACCCTTTCCGTTCAATAGGAACTTGTGTTTGTTTCATTGGAAACTTGATCAATGCCCATGCACTTAATGACCCACGAGTATGCTATTGAATATCTAGTATAGCATGTAGAATCATTGAACGCTTTGTACAGCGCACATCATACGTTCACTTGCATATATTAATAAAACGACTCATTTGGTATGGCAGCTGCATAACCTTTCACCTAAACTGGCACGTTGTAACCTTTCCTGCTTCTAACCTATTTAACTAATTTAACTGGTAATGTCAAAGTTGTTTTTGTGTCAAATGCATCCGTGCCAGTTAACAGAGGATGACATATGCATATTTATATTGAAATGGCATATTCATACCAGTTATACCATAGTTATATGATGTGTCCTATGAAATTATGAGTTTTTGTGAAAAAAGAAACGGAACAACGCGATCGCACGGAACGATTAAGCAAACATTGTTTTCAAGAGCAGAATAAAAAAATGAAGATACTAACGTCAGAGCAGATGATATATTAATTCCGCAGTAAATCGTGTTGCATTACATATGGTATGATACAGAAAAGTTTAACAACGATAATTGTGTTCTTTGTCTATAGAAAAATAAGCGGTAATCATGTTAGAATACATTATAATAAAATTGTATGTGTTTTAAGTAGAATAACTCTTAATAACAAGTCAACATACGTTAGGTTAGTTCCTGCATAACGGTGCAACTCTGTATACAATACGAAAACCGCGACACAAACAAAACGCATGCATGTACACGAGTAAACCAAAGAATTGGAAATTAAACTGTGAAACATGATACCATTAGCGATTTATTATTTGTAATCGTACAAAATGTTGACATTTGATTCAGGGTCGCCGATGTAATTTTTCTTTTTAATTGACGGCACTGTTATCTGGGGTATCACACAGACATACTCACATATAGCGAATGGAAGCTAAAATCATGTGATTTTTGTTTTAGTTTCATACACTGATTAGGCTAAATGACACGTTTAAGTTAAATTTCGGGCAGAAAATAAACGTTATTGTGTCTAAGCGATGGCTCTTATCCACTTCACTTATAGCTCGATTTAAGCGAGTGTAACGTGGGTTCGGGTTAACCCTAACGCTAACCCTGTAACACTTATAAAGTTCAAAATCATTTAAAATATGCCTTGTTGTTCAATGTCGGAGGAATTTCAATTACCAGCAATCTTGCACTTTTTTTGCATTTAACTGCAACGAAACCATCGAATGTCGGATGGTTATTAACAAACGGACATATGCTATCATCGTCTCTATATATTCCATATGTGTTTGGCAATTGGTCACTTGTCATAAATAAATGACATGGGGCTGCTAATACAAGTTTTTCCTGTTGTCGCAGCTTGAGCCTCACTTTGTATATACTGAAATATCGATAATACCTTTACACATATCGAACGTGTATGGAATATTCAACAAAACAATAACGGAAATTTGAAATCAATATCTTGAAGCACAACTGATATCACTTTAAAGCAGCTTTATTTTGTTGTCGACACATGCAAATAAATGCTCTGAAAGTAAAACAAAACATGAATGTCTCGTAACTCTGCATGCCGCAATCTGCAACTATTATTGCATTATCATTTGCTTCATATCCTGCCAACGCATAGCTGTTATCCTGATCAACATGCCTCTATTATCACGTAAGAATGACGTTCTGCTCACGTATCGCTAGGTCAACTAATGTATTGAATGAACGGATATGAATCCCAGACATATAATTGATTCATTTCAAATGCTAGAATGTGAACCTATTATACATAAAAGAGTAACTTTTCTGGATTTTGTATCGATACGAATTATTTTTCTGCACTTTATTGCTTCGAGATATTTTATTAACATATTAATTTGAAATACATGACATGTTGAAATATTATAAGGTAGATATATAAACACGACTGGTGCTTTTCAAAACAATGTTCAATCCTGTGTGTTATTACAATAATGTATAAAATCTCACCTCCTACATAAATGACGCCACCCGATCGGCTAAGAGCGGTCACATGACTATGGGGTATTTTCCATAATGACGCAGTCTAATGACGTCATTTTATTTATTTTCGTTGTATTTGTATTCAGTGAGATATATTCATTACACTGTTAGTAACTGAGGGTGTATGGGGCATTCGAGTATATAGATTTAATGGTGTATATTGTCCGTTACATTTTTTTCAAAGTTGTGCGTATAAATTCTTGCATCAAGTCACGCATTGACCTGAAACCAAACTGAAGCTACGGTTCAAAACATGTTCGACATTGGTAGGTAAATAGTTCTTCCTTCGTTTCCCGCGTGTGGAAGGACAAAAATACAATATAATTATTATTTGTCTTGTACATTCGTTTTCCTACATTTTCCTTATATAAATCCACTCCATTCTAAGAGATCTTAAGTAGAGTTAAAACGCTGTTAAATGAATCTATACTTTAACACTTTACCTTAGCTGTCAATTAGAAGTTGTTGTTGTTTGTTTTTTTTGTTTGTTTTTTTGAATTTCAAGTACTTCACCTTTCAAATATCCAGATATTCTCAATTAAAATAAGATCATCAAACTGGCCTTTCAATCGATACAATTCATATGTAAGAATAAGCCGCTAATTGAATTGAATATACACGGTTTTATCTTAAGCTTCAGTCACACATTCCCGATTATGGCTCCCGACAGCGTCCCGATAGCTCTACGATACAAATAATAAAACACGTCGGGAATGCCGGGACGCTGTCTGGGGGTGTCGGGACGCTGTCGGAACGCTGTCTTGAGAATCGGGACATGTTCGGCGTGATCGGCCGAGCACTCCCGACAGTTGGGTATTACATACCATAACATTTGGGAGACTCAGCTGACTTTGTATAGTCGGAATTATGTCGGGGGAGATTCGGATGTATCGGATCAAATTCGGGACGGTGTCGGGATTGTATCGAGACAATGTCCTGTGGAACGGGATTGATATTGCATTGAAATTATATATAAATATCACGTCTGGAGTATTGCGGCAGTGACAAATTCCCGACTATGGCTCCCGACAGCGTTCTGATAGCGCAAAAAAACAATTACTTAAAAAATCGTAAATGTCGGACCGCTGTCGGGACGCCGTCGGGAGCTGTCGGAACGCTGTCGCGACACTGTTGGGAAACTGTCGGATCGCATTCGGGAGAATCGGGACGTTGTTGGGAATCTGTCGAAACGCTGTCTGGACATATTCGATCTTACGATCAAACATTGAATTTCGAGCCCCAATCTCAGAATATTGTCCCGAATTTTGTCCCGATTTTTGACATATTTGATTTGGGACGCTGTCGGCTCAAAAACGGCAATGCGCTACTGCGGCTTTACCAGCAAAGCAATGTTTATGCGTGCTCAGTATTTGTTGTATGCAATACGAACAGTTAATTATGGTGAATAGATCCCTAATTAAATCAGCGTGATAATTAAATGCAATTATTTTTATTTGAGCGTGTGTATGTTAATTGCCTGTCTTGGTGCATTTATGTAATTTATTACTTCAAGCATGTCGTTTTTGAAAGCACGCTATACAAGTGCATTGGGGCCTCGAAACAGATACCTCTTCAAGAAAAAAGTTCATAAACATTGTAAACAGTAGTAGTTAAAGAGAAAGTATGTCCAAGAATGGTGTATTAAGATGCAGCTGAAGTTTTTTTTATATTACACGACTTCGTTAGCTCGACACCACATGACTTTGTAATTAGGAATCCCCATAACTAGATCATGTCTGCATTAGGCAACTATATCAATGGCAAATGATATTTATATGTAAAAAATTAATTTTCATCAAATTACTAGAACCAGACATATTGGAATTGGGTTAAAACTCTTTCTTTTAATGGAAGTTATAAATGATGGAAATCTATAGTGATCTCTTTCCAAAATATCAATATTACACTGACGACAAAGTTTGCAAAATCACCGAACATATATGGTACATACAATGATTAAACTTCAGAAAACGAGACTAATTATGCAGGGCAAGTATATAAATGATACACAATTAGCAAGGTCGTCTGCGAACGAATGTCTAATTTCATGGCTAATTAACCCATGTAAAGCACTCGAAAATACCCAAGTCATCAGACTGTTTCATTTTGGCAGAAACATCAAACCTGTAATGAACTACGAATATGTTTTCGAAGCCATTTAGTAGATCGTGTTTGAGACGTTTAATTAGACTGTGGTATACACAGCCATTACAGAAGGTTTTTATATTCAACTCAAAACATGTCAAAAATATGTTGCACTCATGAAAACATGGTACTATGAGGCTTAAAGAAGTCATTAATAATAGATTGTTTATGAATGTATTAAACAGGCTATCATTGTATTTTATTTAATATGTAGTTGGTTTAAAAATTAATTTTTAATTTCCACCATACATTATCTACAATCACTATCTAGCAACACACACATCGGAATTTTGATAATGTAAACAATTTTCTTTAAAAAAAAGTTATACACGGTAACAAAAGGTTAAGCACTTTCCAGAACAATGCCAATACATTGTTGAGACGTGCCTGACAATGCTGTCCTTATTAAACTATCATCATGACAATTGGTCAGAATACGAGATTTATCGTTTATCGTGCAGGGAAAATGCAATAATTATAGTCAGGTAATAAGGGAGCCTGAGAACGACTGTCTTGTTTCATGGTTTATTAAGTTCTTTGACGGCACGAGGAAATACGCCATTATTCGGACGTTTCATAAAGGTAGCAATATCAAAGCTGAAAAGAACTAAGAATATGCGTCATCTAGGGTATTAAGCCAATCATGTTGGCAACGAGCAGTTTAACAATAGTATAACCAGAAAATGAGTCTTTGTCCAACTCAAAACAGGTCGAAGATTGCTATTTCTTTCATATTAATATAAATACAAACTTGAGGTTTAAACAAGTTTGTCATGGTGAAATAACGTCCATTTAGAAGTTATGGACTCAAACATTAAACTGTGAACAATTAAAAAACTATGTAGGGGATGTTATGATGCATTCTAGGTAATATGGTAAGCATTATTGTAAAATTGGAATGTCATTTTAAAACGGTTTGTTGTACATTAAATTGCGTTGCGTTTGCAGTGAAATTCTTTCATATATTTATGTTGGAAATGTTACCATTTACTGATTCAAAGAATCACGTCATTTTGTTGGAAGGCTAGTCTGCTGTAAATGAACGGCTTTTGTATGTTAGTCAAATTTAATGGACATCAATGACACTGTCAACACATGATTTCAAAAAACTGTAGTTGCACAAAGGTAAACATTAAACCTTTGCATACGCAGTTTACAAAGTATCATTCAGTTCATAAATACATATTTTAAACGTGTACATACATTTTTCTGTCAATTTATCTGAATAATGAAATAATTATATATATATATGAGACCACAATAGTTGTACATACTTACAGAGCTGCATTTTACATACGTACGCTCCACAATAACAGATAGTTTATACACATATAACGTACATTTCAAATATTCAAGCAAGTATGTGACGTTTTCCCTCAAGCATAATAATGGCATTATCATTGTATACTATAGATACGAATGATCTTCACATCTAATATCGAATACAACATTTTAGTCGATGTGCGTCTTACGCACACGAACGTGTCACGAAAAATCATGTACATGCAACCATTATCATTGATGTTAATGCTTAATATAGGGTATGCTTTGTACATTCAACCATTGCCATTGATGTTAATGCTTAATATAGGGTATGCTTTGTACATTCAACCATTGCCATTGATGTTAATGCTTAATATAGGGTATGCTTTGTACATTCAACCATTGCCATTGATGTTAATGCTTAATATAGGGTATGCTTTGTACATTCAACCATTGCCATTGATGTTAATGCTTAATATAGGGTATGCTTTGTACATTCAACCATTGCCATTGATGTTAATGCTTAATATAGGGTATGCTTTGTGCATTCAACCATTGCCATTGATGTTAATGCTTAATATAGGGTATGCTTTGTACATTCAACCAATGCCATTGATGTTAATGCTTAATATAGGGTATGCTTTGCCCAATGTATTTCTTTCTTAGGACGCTTATTTCGCTTCTTAATATATAACATATTCTTCTATTGAGAATATGTGACGAACGTTTTGGAAAGTGTACATTTGTCATTCTGTGAATATACACCGTCAAGGCCTTCAACTTTAAGTTTGGTGTTACTTGAGTTTACAGATCGTACAACCGGGAAGCAGACGAGCTATTGCACAAGTCAAAGCTTAAGATTTGCTCTCTACATATAAAACTAATACATTCAGAAATACATGTTCCCATATACAGTTGCGATAGAATTAAAACTGGCCTGAAAGCGTGATGCTTTGCGAAGACCTTGCACGAGCGACATTGGTGAAAATGCTGCTCAAGGTCAACTTGTAGACTTGTGTATACTTTTCAATGACAAAACATGCACACATTTTGCAAATTAAGTTTGACCTTAGTAATTTAAACGAACGCAACCAAACGTGAACATGTCAGCCAACATAAAAATACCAACAATACGCGCCTAAAAATATAAATGTTTAATAATTCGCAAAAGTACATAAATCAGCACGCACCGATTTCATCGCAGAATAACATTCAATAAAGTCAATAGCAACTGTTTTCTATTTGTGTCTACGGAAGTGGATGTTTTGCAGAGAATATTCGGTCAATGTGTTTTAAAACCATAAACATTATCTGTTTATTTACTTGCTTCAGGCCACTAATATATGGTATGCAAAACGCATTATCTGTTAAATAGATCCTGCTATCTCTTCGTGAAATTAACAGCCTGTATTACACAATAAAATGGTTCCGGAAATAACCTGTTTAAAACGTTTGCCACAAAAATGATAAAACAATTTTTGCAACGGTGTTATCTTCTCTTAATGCTACAACTGCAAAGAATGCATTATGTTATTACAATACACTATTTTTGTAATTACGTTTGCTGCTTATTTCGTGCGCAAACACATTGTCGTACAGAGTTGTTATTGCTTTAAGCTGGCTGCTTATTTCGTACGCAAACATATTGTCGTACAGAGTTGTTACTGCGTTAAACTGGCTGCTTATTTCGTACCCAAAAACATTGCGTACACAGTTGTTACTGCTGTGAGCTTGCTGCTTATTTTGTACGCAAAAACATTGTCGTAAACATTAGTTTTTGCTGTACTTACTGCTTTATATCTTTATATAATTCTCAGGACATCCTACAATCAGTATTTTTGTCCATATTACTGTTTAACTGATGGACAAGGACAAACAGTAATTGTTTATTGCTCAGCAATGAATTTTAAATCAGATTTAGGTCACATTTAAAACGTCCAAATACTCTATAGTTTATAAGTATGTAAATGCTACAGAAATAATATAATATATATTATTATTATTATTTGAATACACTTGCCCAAATATATTTAAATTGGTTTTGAATATCTTGCCTACGATACAATTACGGATCAGTCATTTCAGACTATTTTGCGTGTAAAATCTCACTGTGATCAATTGTATCAACAATTTTAGGATTCTTTAATGAAAATGAAGAAGTATTTATATTTGTGTCGTTATATTTTTGATATGCAAACGAACTCGTCTTGTTCACACAAAAGGTCGACAATAGTGTCCTATAAACTACAGATATACCGCCATTAACGGACCATTAAAATGCAAATACATTCGCCAATATTTCCTTTTTCGGATATAAAACGGTATATACACGAGTGTAACATAATAATTAGACAATTTAGCCAGGCTTTATGCTATCTATATGCTGGTTAAATTAATCATTCATAATTTGGCCATTTCTACCTATTTTGTAATTTTAATACATAGTTCCTCCAGTTAGGACACGGTATATACACGATTTTAACAGTATAATTAGATAATTTTGCCAGGCTATATGATGTCTGGTTCAATTGAACATTCTAAATTTTGCCATTTCCACCCATTTTGTAGCTTTAATACATAGTTCCTTCACTTAGCACACGGTATATACACGATTTTAACTGTATAATCAACTATTTTGCCAGGCTATATGATGTCTGGTTCAACTGAACATTCACAATTTGGCCATTTCCACCTATTTTGTAGCTTTGACAGTGGAATAGTTTCTCCATTTAACACACCATTCTGTTGTACAAACAGCTTACCAGCGCGATACATACGATACGCGAATCGAATGTCAAACAAATAACAATATGTTACGTCCGTGTTGTTGTATGCACACTTGTTTATATTGAAATTAGTAATATTAGTACGGAAGTGATCTTTAAATCCTAAACCGGTACCTGGAACTATTCAGTGTATTCATCGATAAACGATACATAACCGAAGCTATGTTTTGATATAGCCTGACAACGTAGGTAAACATATGATACACATATAAAATAATTATGTTCGCTTAGTGATTTATTTGACAGGATATAACATGCCAAACATATTTATGATAGTTTATTAGCTCTGTATAAAACCAAAAGAGACAATTACGTTAGTTTGTGTAAGGTTATATACACGAACATTTGACAATTTAAAATTATTTTCGGGTCTCTATAAAGAGTCTTATCTAATTATTGTTATGCATAGATAGCATTTTCATATTCTAAGTATTACATTCGTAATTTTAAGTTATGTTATATTTATTAAATGTTCTGTTTTATGTTTAATTTTCTTACATTTTTTTAACTCAACGATTACGATACCTTTTGATGTATCTTAACGTCCACAAAATTATATTGTGTTAGTCATAACTGTGTTTGTATCCGCGGTTTGTAGATGTTAAGATAGATCTTACAATTTATACAATGTCTTTTGATATACTAGCGCTAAAATATTATCTTGTTAAGTAAGTTTCAATGAACATAGGATAGACAATTATTTTAGATACGAATGATCTAGTTATTATCATCTTAATGTAAGGCAATACACGTCCACCAAACGATCCTGCGGAGAAATCTTGCATGAGCGTTTCTGCTTTCGTTTTCATAACCACAACAGCGAGGTAAGTTCTGTTTTTATTCATGTTTTAAGGCATTTTATGAAAAATCTGAGACAGTCGTTCGACCTTAAATTGAATTAAGAACGTATATGCGAAGTAGGGTCCAGAAATTCTCCGTTTTGAAAAACTTACATCCTTTTTCCTGACCCATGGTCGATAGAGAACGAAGCAAATAACGACAAAAGTCACTAAAATAATCCATTTTGTACAAAAACAATACCTATACTCAGAATGTAGGACCCATACATGCCCCACAGCTCATTTGAACCATTTTTTCAAGCAATTAACAACAGCTAAACCAAGTAATAACCGAAAATTACTGGTGCCACGCATTAGGTGCTGGTACCACGAAGGAGCGATTATTGAGTATTTGTACCGTCATGCATACCTAGACATGCAATAGTATTGGGCATTATATTTATTCGTCAGATAATTCTAAGTTAAAACAGTTACTGACAAACATTTGAGTGTCAACCATTCCGTTGTAATAGCCTTACATTAATTGTTCTTATTTGAATATTCAGGGATCACTATTCGATACGGATGAGAGAAATTCGACCAGAAATTTGACCGAGCGTACAAGTTTTCTGGATTTTATGAACCGTCCCATTGGGACCTACCCGTTCGTCAACATTGCGATTATAGGATCAATGAAACCAAAGCTTCTATGTCAAAACGGATGGGTGTCTTGTTGGCATTCACTATGATGTACATGTTATACAAATTTATTTGTTCACAGTCGAAATATACTGGTAACTTATAGAATGGTATTAACTTTATTTCAATATCTTTTGTTAGGTTAATGATAGCATGTTATGATTACTGTATTATTTTATTGGGGTTTTAATTATATAAAAACTTCAACAAATCAAAGGGTAAATCAGCACAGATAAACAATTCTTCGCATGTTCTGGTGCTATTTGTATATGACACGATTTTATAATTACTACATGTAGTTACTAGTTTAAGTCTATCTGCAAATTTAATTTTGCTTATTTTATTTAACTTGCATCATCCGTGTTTGATTGAAGTTAAATGTTTTATTCCTGTCTCAGCCATGATGAAGTTACGGTGTTGTATTCTGAAACTGGATTTGGAGCAGTTTGTACTTTCGACTCCATCACCTTATAAGTATTGTAATAACTCAATCTGAGTTCGCATGCTCGTTTCGATCCTTGTGACAGTATTCCCTTGAACAACGAAAAGAAATTATATTACATTATTTAGTAAAAAGACTACGAATACTGCACTATCTTACAAATTAATGTAAGGTCAATTCGATACAAACCAATTGTTAAGGTACTTTTCGTGGCTTACACTTATCTGCAATGTGTATAAAACAGCCCTTATATCAATATTAATTATTCATATACATTGGAATTGCAAGTTCGGAGAAATAAACACATCAAACTTGATATGCAATCAATTTCTAGTCATCATTCGTGTCTGATTAATAAAAACCCTAACTTGAACTTTTATAAGGTTTTCAAAACTAAATGGTTAATAGGATATTGACTTCACACATTAGTCTTCACACTAAATAGTAAATACATCATTTATCATCCCCATGATATATCACAGTATTGAATTGTCTCCATCCCATTATAAGAGTTTCCCATTATCCAATTTATGTGTATGAATAAGTAATATTTATATATTTTTTCTGGCATACTGCAGACTTGTGGTCTCTATTTTTGAACAAAATTGGTATCACAGTAATTGTAATGTACTCGTTTTTCTTTGGGAAAACACGTAGAAACCCGGTGGTTTCTGCGGTATTTACTGCATGTTAACAAACACAGTAGTTGGGAGAACAGAACCCCAGTTTAGACTGCACTTCTCAATCGCAAATTAAGCCGAACCCATTTGCTATACAAATACTCAATAATCGCTCCTGCGTGGCACCAGCACCTCATGCGTGGCACCGGTAATTTTCGGTCATTAATTGGTTTAGCTGTTGTTAATTGCTTGAAAAAAAAATGTTGCAAATGAGCTGTGGGGCATGCATGGGTCTTATATTTTGAGTATGGTTAATGTTTGTGTACAAAATGGATTATTTTAGTGACTTTTCTTCGCTATTTGGTATCGACCATGGGTCAGGAAAAAAGGATGTAAGTTTTTTAAAACGGAGAATTTCTGGACCCTACTTCACATATATGTTCTTAATTCAATTTAAGGTCGAACGGCTGTCTCAGATTTTTCATAAAATGCCTTAAAACATTAATAAAAACAAAGCTTACTCGCTGTTGTGGTTTTGAAAACGAAAGCGGAAACGCTCATGCGAGATTTCTTCGAACCACCGTCTTGTGGCACGCAGGAGCGTTTGGTGTCCGTGCAATATCTAGGATTATTTATGAATACCGGAATAGACAGTAACACAACGCTATAATTATTGTAATACAGTTAAGCAATGTTGATTCATTATTTAAATATAGTTGAAATTAATGACTGTTTTACTGACACTGGTTGATTTGTTCGTTTTTTGGTCAAAAAAAGCGGATTCACGTAACACGATCTTTGACAATATAATGAATGTTTGAACTAGTAACGCAACGGAATATACTCTATGCTAGCATGCTGGTGCCAGGTTAATTATCGTAATTAAAAATGTAACAGTTTCAATTACGAGATAGCGAGAAAGCTTTGTCGACATTACAATAAACTTAGTCGTAATTCTGAAGTATAACGTTGTAATAACGAGATAAAATAGATGTATCACATGACACCAGACGGCTGCCATAGCGCTATGTAACGCACTCTGGATGGATGCACTGCGTTACAGATAACGGCATTCCCAATACCATGTAACTAGTCTGAAGTTGAAATGCCTGGCAACAGTCCATATATCAAGTGTTCAAAGTGTACCAAAATGTAATGCTGCGGTTTATGTCGCAATTTGAAGAAAACAAGGGGTGTTATTTTGTTTAACTGCATCGTTCTATTACTTGGGTATACTCAGGAGTGGTTTCTGTATTCAATGTGTTACGTGCTCTGAAGATACGTGTGTATCTGGAGTCGTAGTTCATCACGCTCATGGAATTAACTTCATTAACTGGACTAACCACTTATGTAAGTCTTTCATAATGTTATTATTAGATAAAAACTTCTTAAAAAATAACCAATGATGCATTTTATGCAAAATACTGACGTTATGCGATGAAATAATTTTGCATCTAACTGATCTCAGTTATTCTGTTACATAATAACACTGGTTGCAAACGATTGCAATTAATGAATGATTTACATTAATAAATATTAATATTTTAAACTTTTATAATATTGCGCCGTCGGTATAAATCTTTCGAAACGTAAACGCATTGATTACAATTTGAACAAATTAACTGAGGATAACTAAATATAAAATTTTGCAACGTAATATTACTGCATCCAACTGGTCTGCATCGAAATAAAAAAACATCAAACATAGGGCATGTATAATTTCTTAAAGTAGATACTGGCTGTTTGCACCAATGTCAGTCATGTTCACCAAAATAATTAATTTGCTATGATTAAATAAATGATTGGAAGGATTTGTTCTGTCTGAATGTTTTGAACCATTACTAATTCGATTTGAGCAATGGTGACTTTCAATATTCACATAATAAATATAAACAGCTACAAGTGTTTGTTCTAAATCTATTAGTAATTAATGGAACGATATTCTTTATACATTTAGACAATTTCAGCATGCATTTTTGTAATGGCGTACGTTTGTTCGGCAAAGTATTGTACAACAAATATATTTGGGTCCAGAAGATATCATATATATATATGACACAAATACCAGTAACGTTTTTATACTAGATGCATATGTATATTCTAGTTATTAGTAGTTAATGGTTGTAACGGAAGCAAAGTGATTGTAAGTATTGATAATGCGAAAACCTTCACGAATTTAACTATGGAATAAGATATGTCGTACATACATGTAAACGAATCTATGACCGTAACGTCCAGTTTATGTTCACGTACATCAAATCGAGTTTACAAAATAATTGATTCGTTTCGCGTAAGAATTTATCTTTGACCTTAGACCTCCTTAAATTGAATTTAAAAAAAAACTTCACAAGACGTACAGATCTGTAGTAAAACTGATACCAGGATTTAAAGAGCACTTAAGAAGATCAATATAAAATGCTGTACATTCTTAAAAGAGAAACGTGATTTATGACAAAATGGTATAACGGATGTGATAAAATAGATATCAAATCTTGCGGTGGTATCAGTGGGGAAAAATATCAAGGTCAAAATGTTGTTCGCTTTCTTGCTGTAGGCGTGAAAATCTACCTGTAGAGAAAGATATTCAAAAAGTATATCTAGCGCTTTGGTTCAAATCTGACATTTATCGCCTGTCGTCGTCCATTTAAGAAAAAAAATTTAAGTGATGTTTTTTTCTTGCTTTATGCTTACACAGAATATATCCAGGCATATATTTTGTTTCTTTCTTGTTTTACCTTAAGAGAATTTTGTTCAAGACAGTGATTAGATTGTGTTGTTTTTTTTTTTCGAATAAATCTGTCATTTATGTACTTATAATATAACGCATTATATTTATAATCTTGAAGAGTTTATAAAAAAAAAATAAGACTATGCAATTGCTATAGCAAGCTTGCATTCCACATCGCCAATGTTTGCGTTCTATTCAAGGTATTTTTTCCTTTCCGCCACTAATTTGTCATTAGCAGGTAGAGATTAAACACAATATGATAGTTCTAAATGTACGATGCTTCCATGTGTGTTTTCCGTACAAATTTCAATGATGTAAACAACACAACTTGTGAAAACATGATGAATCATTACTTCTTATATAAAAACAAATGTGCCTTTTATGTTCAGATTTATTTTCTGTTTTGTCTTGTTAATGTAATAAACACACACAAAATACTGGGCATGCGTACTTTATGAAAACAATAATAATACTTTTAATTGCAAATTTTAAATCTGCAATTAAATATTACAATGTTGTATTGCAAATGTTGTTTTACGCATTTCTCTTTTTGATGTATCTTGTCTAATTTAAATTATATTACTCTGACTACTTGACTGCTGAACAATTTGAAAGACACTTCAGAAAGGTTTGCAAAGAAGCAATCATCATAAAACAACTTCTAATCGATGGCGAAGATACAGTATCTGATCGTGGGTACATTTACCATTTTGAAATTACTGGTCGATCGTTACAACTGTATGTATATCATATATCGAGTGTAAAGGAAAATCAAATGTCTAGGAAAATTACCTTTTATAGTATATTCACGCTGAAACCAAAGCCAAATATACATGTATTTAAAAACTAAGATTGGTATTGTTGGTATTGTTTTTATCAAATATAACACTAGTAATTTGTTTTGGCAACTATTATGCGGATTTATTTAGCAGGAGAACCTAATTTACCATCACAGTTAAAGATATTCGCTCATATAAAGGCGTTGAACATGAATGCGGAAAGTTGCATTATTGCCAGCACACAATTAACTGCCGGTGTTCATGTTCATTTGAAATGGTATCGGCATTCAGTATATGTCGGTGGAACGGTCACTGCAAAGCATTGGGGATTTAAACCGGATTAAAGGCATGCCAAACCTCACACTTAGCCCAGAATTAATCACAAAACACGCACTTGTAAATACACTTTAACATCATAGCATTGCAATTCATATTGAATAACAATAAAAGAAAATATTAATTCAATTGAATTACAAAGTAATTACTCAATAGCTCAATGTTCACCAGAGCAACAAAATTGCAACTTTCTGAGGCACGATGAAATGAAATACAATTATCAGCTAAATCCCTTCTTGTTGACAAGATTTCAAGACCTAGCATCATATAGTACAAATCGCAGATCATCGTCGAGCATCTCAGGAAGAAATCGTAATACGTGGTGTCAAATGCCAGATTACATAGCTTGGTTGTATAAGTTTTAAACTATAAGTGCTTCATAAATGCTCTCGGTTCCCTTGGCTACAAATACCATTAAACATAATACCTGTAAATACCAATCATTCAAGCTTATGCTATTCGAAGCTCCTATGTACAAGGATTTTATAATTGGTCAAACTTTTATTCAGACTAATTTTATGTTGAGAACTTTTGCAATAATATAACTTTTATCCCATTTATTACTGAATCCGACGAAGGTTGTAACTCTGCCGTGCCTTATATTTTCACAGATTGGCTTACGCGGCCCTTTTTAATCGAGCTTTTAGAGAAGTGGAGTACCTTCGTCATTTTCTGGACGTTGCACTTATATCCATTTACTGCGTGTGATTAAACTTTAACGTAACTGATACAAAGCTTAAACATTCATTTAAAGTAACACTGAGATCAACGCTTTGGAACTGATCATTAATGATAAAAACCATTCAACAAGTTTAAAGACTAGCAAACATCATCGTTGTATGTAATTATTCACAATCAAGCACATGTTCGTAAAACTAGTGTAAGTCCTAGCATGGAAAGTTACATAATTCAATAGTCTTACAATGTAATATTACTTGAGCAAACAGTCAGGGGCGGTAAAACTGTTATTTATCAATTTATGATCATCAATAGTGTGCAACGTTGCAGTTTTGAACAACTGATTGGTCAAATATTATTGGAGATTATGTAGAAAGATCAGAAACATTGAATTTTAATATAGCCAGGAAACGTTATTAACACAAACACAAACACTATTAAAACTGGGGTCACTGCCTGGAAACGGTCAAGGCAAATCTTGCGGGTTACGACAGGTATAAATGTGCTCCGCATTATAAACGTTCCACAGAATTAATCACAATACATATAAACGTATACGCCACTAACAGCATAGCATTGGAATTCAAATTTAGCTGCCACAGAAAGGGATATAAGATAGCATGCGATAATAATTTATTCATGCCGCCTTAAAGTACTATGCGTCAACGTGATGTCGGATATATAATCGAGTTTAAATTAATTAAAATGAGACACGTGTTTTATCTGTCCCGAAGTCAATGTCTTCATTTGTATTCTAGTATTGAAATCAAAGAATGATGCATCGTTGTGGATCGCCAAAAAGCTTCCGTTTAGGTTTTAATGGTGTCTCATAATTTTCGAAATACGTTCGTAAAACTAGTATGATATGTATCGTTCTCACCAATATATTCAACGATTACTCGTACAATATAAATCATACTATGCATGCATATTGAATTCGGGTGGAATTTGAAGATCTGTCACTGTTTCAGTAATATAAATACAGACGTTCAGATAATGCGTAACATAAGCACGACCTATCACAATATACGTATGGAACATAAACTTAGAGTTTACATTTACGCAGAAAGTGTCAAACTTTTGCATAAACAGTGAGATAAAAGTAGACCCATACATGTTAACCGACTGTTAGAAATGGGAATATGTGGAAATCACTTATCAAAAACATCGTCATTATCTTCTTGAAATTTGTAATCATTACACTCTATTGAGGTGCGGAATCATACACTGTCACGTATCATATATCACATAATTATTGTTTCTACATTTCTAGAAATTCCGAATTTCATTTATTCCTAAGTATTGCTCTTTAAATATATTATCGTACTTATAATTGCTAGACGAGATGATCATAAACCTGTTGATATTATCACTTAACACAAGTCGGCGTGTCTGGTTTTCTTTAAGAATAAGCAGATTATGTGGGCATACATATGATTTGAATGCGGTCACTTTGGTGTACACGTAATGTAATTAAAATAACAAGGCCAAATTAAGATGAGTCAATACAAACAATGATATTTACAAGAGTGTCAGTACCCTTTGTTTGGAGAGGGTTTCGTTATTTATTTGGAGTTAGTTGGTGCCTGTAGACCTTATTACATCAGTTCATTCAGCAGGTTCATAAAACGTGTGTGGCTATATAACCTAAATATCGTTTTTGTTGTCACTAGGGTTCAAGCTTTGAGACTCCATAACATCAGTTCATTCATAACTTTCAAAAGCGCAATTGATACAATGCCAATAATGTTTATACTATCGCCTAGGGTTCAAGCTCTCTGTTTTATCTATGTAGTGTGCCGAGCTACTGGGAAGCTGTGCGTTGTTATACGGACTAATTTCGAAGATAGGTAGCAGCATTTTCGGCCTTTATAAAACACTGTGGAACTTGAACTTCATTCAAAACCAATATTTGATCAGTATATATTTGATTCATAATTCAAATGTGTTAGAAATAATGACATAAGCATGTGGCGGTACGGACAACACATAGAAGTAGATTTTCTATCAGTCTGATACTTTTCTGTTTTATTATTTTTTTTTACGGGGATGGGGGAGGGGAGTTTTTTTCTCGAACTAACTATTGAAAAACAGATACCTAAATCAAAGCCTTCATATCATGCGGAGACAAGATTTTGTATAATAAGAATATCCCGTCTTTACACATTGTGATAGAGCTTCGTCTGCTATCAGTGTAATCTCGCACGCGGTCTTAAGAGACTGCACATACACCTTAAACCGGTTGTCTGAATTTGTAGAGTTTAATGACGTGCATGTTTTACAGTTCAAACTGTACTTATTCCTTCGATGTGTTTACGTGCTAAAGATATTCAGGTTCATATTGAAAAAACTGGTTAACGAAAGCTAAGCTTTAATGTGTTCACTCAAGTTTGATCATAATAACGCCAATAACCGTACCATTAGTATTGCGCATTAAGCACGATTTACATGCTTTCATCATGCTACATATTTTATCCAGGATGCCTTTTTGAATATTTTAGTATGATATGTATGTCTGTATACAAAACAACTGTGCTAGAATAACGTTTCTAATGCCATTTGGTCGGTATTCAATTATAACACAGTAGCATCAAGTTACGCATTGACCTGCCACCAAACAAAACATACACTTTTTTTTTAAAAACGGTCGATAATATTGGCTAAATATTGTTTACTTAAGTTCCACAATGTGTCTAGTGTATTCTGTTGAGGTTATACATTTTATCTTGGCAGTTAACTAAGTGTTGTTGTTTTTTGTCTTCTGAATATTTAACCTTTCACATATCCAGATAAATGTAATTAAAATTAGAGCAACACGCAGCTAATAGCACCGCTTTCGAAGCAATTAATCTGCTTGAACACACTTAATGCTGCTAACCTAATTGAATATATACAGTTTCAACTTACCAGTGAAGCAATGTTTATGCGAGTTCAGCACTTGTTGTCTGCAATACAACAGTCAATTATGGTGATTTATAGTATAAAATCAAAAGATCCCGAATTAAATCAGTGTGATAATTAAAAGCAATTATTTTAATTTTTTGCGCGTGTGTATGTTAATATATGCTAAACAGTCATACATTGGTCTCGAAGCAGATATTTCTTTACGAAACAAGTGACACATTGTATAGAGAATTTTAATGTAGTATATGTCCAAGAATGGTTTACGAAGACGCCGCTGACGTTTGTTTATATTACACGAATACGTCAATACAACAGAACATCTCTATTTGTTTAGGAATACCCATAAGAAGATCGTGTCTGTATTATGCAACTAATGCAAAGGCAAATGATATGAATTTTTAATAAATTACATTTTCATCAATTTGCTAGAGCCAGAAATAGTGGAGTCTCTTTCTTTTAATGGAAGTTATAGGCGATTGAAAAAAGATGTTTATCTCGTTCAATACGTGCAAGTGCTCAATGTCACCGACCATATGTGGTACATATGCATGATAATACTTAAAAACGAGACTAATAATGCAGGACAAATGAAATAAATAATACTCAATTAATAAGGTCGTCTGCGACGAGTGTCTAATTTCATGGCTAATTAACCCATGTAAATCAATCGGAAATACCCAATTCGTCAGAGTATTTCATTTTGGCAGAAACATCAAAGCTGACATGAACTACGAATATGTTTTCTAAGCCATTTAGTAGATCTTGTTTGAAGCGCTTAATTAAACAGTGGTATACATATACACTACAGAGGGTTTCTTCATTAAACTCAGTGCATGTCAAAAGTCTTTATTGCACTCATGAAAACATCGTTACATGAGGCTTAAACAAGTTCTTATTAATAAGTTATTTATTAATGTATTAAACAGGCTATGCATTGTAAGTAGTTTATTTATGTACATGGTGGATATAAAAAATAATATAAAAATATTTTTAATTTTCACCATACAGTATTTACAGTCAATAACTAGCAACACACATATTCTAATAGTGCTAATATGTAAACAAGTTTCTTTTGAGAAAGTTATATACGATAACAAAATATTAATCACTTATCATAACAATATCAATACATTGGTGACACGTGCCTGACAAGACCGTCCTAATTAAACAACCAACATGACAATACGTTAAAATACGAGATTTATCGTGCAGGGAAAATGTAATACTTGTACAAAATTGTTAAGGAAGCCTGCGAACACTGTCTATTTTCATGGCTTCATAAACTCTTTGACGGCACGCGGAAGTAATAAATTCTTCGGAGTGTTTTATTTTAGCAGAAATATCAAAGCTGACAATAATAAAGAATAAACATCATTTTGGTCTTTTAGCAGATCATGTGTGCAGCGAGCAATTAAATAGTGCTATAACCACCCAACGATGGTTTCTGTGTTCAATTCAAAACAAGTCAAAGATCGCTATTTCAATCATAAAAATATAATAACTGGAGGTTCAAACACGATTGTCATGGTAAAACAAACTTTCAGTTAGAGGTTTACCGAATTTCATGGGCGTCAATAACAGTGGCACAAAATACATATTTAGCCTTTGCATGCGCAGTTTACAAAGTACATTTGGTTATAAATATATAGCATAAACATACACATAGCGTACCCTATACTTTATTATGATGTCATTAATTATGTATAAATACCCCAAAAGCACAAACACTTAACACATGTAAGCTACAAAATCACAATTAGGTTATACATAAATAACATAAAATCCACATAAATATCGTATTCACTCAAGCATAACAATGGAATTATAGTAATAGTTAGATAAGAATGAATGTTCACAGTTGATATCGAACATAGAATGTCAGTCGATGTGCGTCTTACAAACAAGATCGTTTCATAAAAAACAAGTACATGCAACCTCTTCCACTGATGTTTATGCTTATGCGGCGCACTATGTCTAACTGCATTTTTGTGTCAGGGGTGTTATTTAGCCTATTTATATGTGACTTTTTTTCTTTTGAGAATCTGTGCACAAAAAAAACATTTCGGAAATTGCGCACTTGCCATTCTGTGAACATACCCCTTTAAGGCCTCCAACTTTAAGGTGTGTTTTGTTTTAGTTTACAAAGCATACGACCGGGAAACAGAAAAAGTATCACACAAGTAAAAGCTCAAGTTTGCTCTACAAATATTAAAATAATAAATGTATAAATATGTTGTATATGCTATTATAATTTTCACATATACATTTTGCATTAGAATTACAATTGGCATGAACGAGTGATGATTTGCGACCACTTTGCACGAGCGACGTTGGTGAAGACTCTGCAATATCTTGTTGCGGTTTGACAATAGATCCTGATGGTTGGCACAAGGCAGTAAATAGTTCTTGTAGTATCTTTATATACGTTATATTCAATGGCAAAGCATTAACGTTATTAAGACACGTTTCGTAAACAAACAGTAAGGGGTCTGCCTACATGACACACCGTCAATATGCGCCTTATAAACAGGCTTGATAATAATTCCCAAAACCACATAAACCATCACGCAACGATTTCATTGCACCATCATATAATTTATGGTCAATAACAACCGTTATCTATTTGTGTCTATGGAATGTGTTGCTCGCTGTGCATAGTGCTCGAATTATTTTAAAATGTGGAAGTGGTAATTGGTCACTTGTCTGAAATAATAGACCGTGTGGTTCTTAGAATAGAATAGTTCACTCCTGCTGATACAGCCGGAGCTTCGTTTTGTTTATATTTAATGTAAAACACTGTTTTGCATTCCTCTAGACAACAAGTCTGGTGTGCAAAACGCATTGCCTGTTGAATTGAATCCATTATCTCATTCTGAAATAAACATCCGGTGTGTTATTGAACAAGTATTCCTGTTGCCAGTTTGATGCAGATTTTGAGTTAGAATGTCGTATTTGCGAGGAAGTTAAGTCGTAATTTCGAAATAACTACGAGTTTCTACGACTGAAATACACATTTCCTAAATGAATATGTTCTATTACACATTAATTCATAAACCTTAGTATAACGAGCTACTAAGTGGCTGCCAAAATTACGAGAAACGTTGTCGTAATTCTGAGTCGTAAAGTGGTAATTATTAGACCTACCTACGTGTATAACATGGCTCCAGACGGCTGCCATAGTAGTATGTACCGCACACTGTATGGATGCACGGCGTTAGAGATAGCGGCATTCCGCATAAAATGAAAATAGCCTGAAGTTGAAAACCTGGCAACAGTCCATATATCAAGTGTTCAAATCCTTTCAAAATTTAATGCTTCGGTTTATAACGCACTTTTAAGAGAAACTGTTTAAAACAAGTGGTGCTGTTTTGTTAAACTGCATCTTTAAAGTATTTGGATATACCTATTAGTTTTTTGTCTGCAATGTAATATGTATTATTTAAGGTGGATATTGCAGGTAAGATTGGTATGTATATGTGTTTGATATTTTTGTTTGGTTGTTTGGATATAACAAGCAATAATTGATATTAAGTTGCGATCGATTAATGTTTATATATGTTGTGAACGCAACAATACTATGACATGAAATTAATTGTATTCTAGTTATTATTACTTTATAGTTGTTATCTTTATGGGCAAGCAAGATAATTACTGCACATATGTAGTTGATAAAGCTCTTGGAGTATACAGGGATAACCACCCATGTAAGTTTTTGAAAGTGTTAGTATAGTATTAGTATGTTATTCAAAGCTCCTAATGATGCCTTTTTGGAAAAAATCAATATTTGTGTATCGAAAAAATCAATATTTGTGTATGGAAAAAATTTGCATTTAACTTATCTCCAAAGTGATTACTATTATGTAACCACAATAGCATTGGTGGCAAACGTTGGAATGTGGAAATTCTTATTTGTAGGTCTTACTTTAAATAGAATTTTCTGTGACGGTCTTACTTTCAATAGAAATGAATGCGACTTTCTAACTTTAAATAGAATTGGATGTGGCTGTTTTACTTTAAATATAATTAAATTCGACGGTCTTACTTTAAATAGAATTGAATGTGACGGTCTTACTTTAAATGGAATTGAATGTGGCGGTCTTACTTTAAACATTCGGACAATTTTAGCATCCACTTTATAATGGCATAAGTGAATTCTAACACGCATTGTGCAACGTACGTACTTTGGTTACAGTGCATATCATCTAAATAAGAGATATTAAATATATCCTGTCTACGAGCATATTTTTACATTTGATAACGTATTGCAAAGGTAGAAGCACATCTAGCTAACATATATGAACGTTTATTTTTTTAAAATAAATGTTCAATCACGTTCTATACACAGGCTTGTGTTCATTAGGATAGCATATTGAAACGTTCTTAAACGTGTTAATGAGAAAACATTCAAGAAAATATTTCGACATTATGTACAAAGATGTAAACGAAACTAGAATCGTATCATCCAGATTGTTTACGTACGTCGTTGTTTTAACAAAACAAATGATTCGGTTTGGGTAAGACTCTATCTCGGACGGGAAACCTCCTGAAAATGAAAGAAAACGTTATAAACAAGACGTATATACGAGGGCTGTTTCATAAATTCGCGGACTTCTCTTCTCAAAAGTTTATTTTTCAATCAACTTAAATAAAAACACACGCACAAGTTGATTTACACATATCCCATGAAATTTTAAAATGGGTCTTTATTTTCTTTAAATTATGAAAGTTTTAGTGGTATCTATAGCTACCGCTATATGGCGACTTGAAGCACGCCGGTTTTTAAACATTTGAAACGCACTGAAAGTGCTGTTAAATAGTCATACGTTATGCATTTTTGGCGCAAAAGCGCCTCATGTTAGCATCACGTCCCGATATCATTTGAAAACATTGTGTTGAACGATTACCTCCCAGCAGCGTTTTGTCGCCATGACGTCGCTAAATCGCTCGACGTCAACGGACGATGTTGAATTATGTTCCGTTGTAAAATTTTGCGTTGGACTCAAACTATCTTCGGCGGAAACACTTAAACAACTCAAAAACTCGGATACATTACCTAAGTATGGAAAGACATTTGTGTACAAATGGCATGCGCGATTTAGGGACAGTAGAAACCCGCCCTACAATCCGGGCTTAGTACCTATGGACTTGCGTTTATTTCCCGACCTTGAGAATGAACTGAGAGGACAACGCTTTGAACACTCGTAACAAATCGACAGACATTATTTCATCATTCAATAAGGATTGGTTCAAGGTTACATTTGACCAATGGTTACATGGACATAGCAAATGTGTGGCTACAGGTGGTGACGTTAAATTGACGTTGGCGTGCTTCAAGTACTACACAGTGCTATTGTTCAATGTTACATATACAATTAATTGTTCTATGTATCACTATAATGTTTGGTCTGAAAGTCAGTCATAAGTAAACATATCTCAAGATGTTTTTTGTTTTTCAATAAATCACCTAAGGTAGAAGAAATAGAGTATTTCCGCGAATATATGAAACAGCCCTCGTATCTGTATTAAAACTCAAAATGAGAATTTAAAAATCATTTTATAAGCTCAATTTAGAATGATAAATATTCCCAAATGAAAGAGAAACGTGATTTATGGCACATTGAATTAACGGATGTGATAAAACAGATATCAAATCTTGCGGCGGAATAAGACTGGAAAACTATCCAGGTCAAGTAGATGTGTTAGTTTCCTTGCTAAATCGAAGATCTACCTGTAGATAATATAATTACATAGTGTGTACGTTCTAGTTGAAATATAACATTTAGCTCCTGGCGTTGTCCAGGTAGAAATAATTATCAATTAGCATATATGTTTGTTTTTAATGTTTAATGCTTTACACATAATTTGTCAACCCCTATATTTCGTTTCTATAGGGCCTATTTTATTCCTTATTTATCTTTCTGTCTTTTTACCATTAGAGTGGTTTGATTAAATAAATGTCATTATATTGTTTTGTGTTTTGCGAATACATCTGATAGTTTATTATACCAACATGCATAATAATAATAGTAACGATATGTAATATTAATGTATGCAACACCGATCTCCCGTTTCGGCAGGTAGAGACTAAGTACAATATGCCAGTTCTAAATGAAATGCGTGTTTCCTTTATATATTTAATAAATTAAAACACGATTTGTAAAAAAAACAACACACGATATGAGTCTTAACTCAGTATATAAAAACAAGTACCTGAATATGAATATGTTTTCTGTCCAGATTTATTTGTCTGTTTGTCTTGTAAATGCTGTAAACAAACGAGATTCAATTAAATAATGTTAATAATGATAAAATTAATAATAATAATAAAATAATAATAATGAACAATAATTAAGACAGACCATGTTAGAACCGAATTTCTAAACGAACATATTTGGATTGAAAATAACATGGAAATGAAGAACAAGGCATGATTAGCTAGTTATTAAATAACAACTAGTGTGTTGTTGTTTTTTTCTGTATAATAATACACGAATGTTTTATGCTGCAAAACAGTATTATACACTTCTGGACTTGAATGCTTATTTACCAAATGGGTATTTTTTTCAGGCTAAATACCAATACAGAGAACAAGGACTTGCGTACTACTAAAACAATGTATGCACTTAACATTTTTACAGTCATTGTCTTGGACTAATTACAGCTCATGTGTTGTAGATAAAAAGTGTTGTTTTCTTCTTAGCATTGTTTCGCTGATAATTTCTAAGCGTAGTTATTCCATTACGAAAGAGGAATTCGGTGTATGCTAACATATTAATTACTTCGATAGAGGCGCTATTCTATGTTTGCTGTTCTAATTTATATTATATAACGTTCACTATACGCATGTTGAATAATTTAAAAGTCACTTCAGGTTTGCAAACAACATAAAACAATTTCTAATCGCCAACGAAATATAATCTGCCTAATCGGTTTGCAACTACTCGTCGTTCTGTTCAAAATGTATATATTTTAAATTTCGAGAATAGAGGAAATTCAAAAGTGCAGTACCAGTACCTTTTTAATTTTATGCACACATGCAACTGATTTACACATGCAAACATATACATGTTTGTTTGTAACAAGTTATGTTGAGCAATTTCACCCCAACGTAACCCCAGTTTGGTGGCATATCAAAACTTGATTTGATGCCAGTGTTTTATATGTTCTTAACGATTTATTTGTTTAAGAGTACATACAGTTTTAGACGTATAACATTATTATTTATCATCGCTAAGAATATTCCACGTATATAAACTTATTTACATTCAACAAATATTGAGCATTAATACGTACCGTTGAACATATGCAAGCATCTATATATTGTTCTAATACTAACATGTTTTGTGTGGAATTAAAACGATTTACCGGGTTTAAGTATACTATTATGTCGGTGAAATTACCCATAGCATTGATGCATAACACAAACAGTCGTTTTAAATAGTTAGCGTTAGCGTTAGAAACATCCATAGTAGATTTTTGTTGATAACCTTTGATACGTGCACGGTAAGTGTATTTAACTTTTAGTGAATACACAAATACATCAATATCTGGTTTCCACTTGCCAATAACCACCAAACATTCACAAATATCGATCCGCTTTAAAGCAAAATACATTAAGGATTAAACGAATGTTTCAAAGTTGCACTACTTTACTATGACAACAAATAGTCTTAAACTCAAACCCAGACAATCTCTATCTTAATCGTATTAAAATAATGCCAAGCAAAGCTCCTGTGTAACAGGATTGTTATTGCTCGATTTTTTATTCAAACTATTTTGATATTCAGAATGTTCGCAATCGTATGGCTTTATCCCATTTATTCCTGAATCAGATGAAGGTTTTAGCACTGATTAGCTTACTATTTTCATTTATAAGTTTACACAGACGTTATTTTTTAATAGAGCTGTAAGAAAAGTAGATAAGAACCTTCGATAGTTCCTGGAAGTTGCACATATATGAGCTTTCTATGTGTGATTAAACCATAACGTAACTGATAGAAAGGTAAATAATTCAAATAAAAAGAAACACTGAGATGACAATGAATGGCATTGTCTGTGTAAACCAGATTAAAGACTAAGACAAAACGATTATTAACACCATATGGTATTTTATTAAAACCAAGTACAATAAAAATACTAACTCCACTATGATTGAAACTGGGGTAACTGCCTTGGAACGGTCAATGCAAATCATAAGGGTTTAACAGGTCGCAAATTGAACCGAAACTCACAGAATTAATCACAGCACATATAAATATAATCACAATTATCCTCAAAGCACTGGAATTCAAATTAAATAGTAATGAGTACATAACAAATTGTACAAACCTCTTACGCTGCGCCAGTGTGATATCAGATGTATTGTCGAGTACAATTGAATTACAATCAGGCATTGATTTTTATCCGCCCTGACGTCAGTGTCTTGAAAATAAAGACTAATAAATCGTTTTAGATGGTCTAAGAGATTCCGTTGCCAGGTTTTCAAGATGCCTCATATTTTCAGACACACACGTTCGTATAATGAATAGGTTTTATATCATAGTGCCGATTTATTCATCCACAATATTTGTTCAATACATATCAAACTATGCATGCATATTGAATTATGATAAATTTGAAAGATCGAAATTTGTTTCAGGAACTTTCATAAACACACAAACTAACGCCGTATTGCATTTGTTTAATCTTGCGGTGCGGAAGCATTCATTAGTTCTCGACAAAATTTACTGTGTGCCCACTAACATATTTCACATAATCCTTTTGTATTATGTCTATATTTGGCGTGTTGATCATTAACCTGTTGATATTTGTACTGAACACTGTCGTGTCTGGTTTGGTTGTAGCGTGACCAATTTATGTTAGCATACATATGTTTTAGCTGCAGTCATGTTGGTGTACACGTAATATAATTGAACTATTAGGGGCACATCTAGGTAATCACATATCACAAATGGTGTTTATATTAATGTAATGAGCCTTGTGATGTTGATAACGTGGAATTATAATGACAAAAAATGGCATAACCCTTTATTTTGGAGGGTGCTGTGTCATGTATCCGAAGCAACGTATTACACTGTGACCTCATAACATCAGATCATTCATAACTTTCAAAACATGGTAATTAAAATGCAAACATTGTTTTGCTATTACCTAGGGTTCAATCTTTTATACCTCATAACATCAGTACATTCATAAGTTTTGGAACACGCAATTAATGCAATGCCACTAATGTTGTTATTATCGTCTTGGGTTCAAGCGCTGTGTTTTATCACTGTAGTGTGCCAAGCTATTGGAAAGCTGTGCGTTGTTATACAGTCCGATATTTTAGATATTGCTAGCAGATATTTTAGGTCTGTTTTAGCTTTGAATTCATTGACAACGAATATACGCTCCGTATGTATGCTCCATACTTTCAATACACGAATGTTCAAAATTATAAGACCATATTCCTGGATCGGCTGTGAAAAATATAGTACATCTTGTAATTTTGTTATCTTAATCAGAAATGTCCCTCCCTTGTTATTTATGGTAATATTAGGGGTGAGCGATTTGTTTGTATCTTTAGTTTTTTACAGAGACCTACATAATATGCTGAAACACGCTTTTTATCAGTATAAACTCTTGACTATTATCACTTACCAAGAAATAGATGTAAGAATTAGCGTCTTATGACCATTTTATAACCAGCGGTCAGTGACAAATAATTTTACATTAAAACGGTTCTTTTGCAACCGTTTGCTTTTTTCTCTACATATTTGATGGTACAGAGACGAAATATAGTTCATACAAAACTAAATAAAATGCTATTTTAATCAAAGTATTTTATCATAAAAACTTGACATGGTGTAAAGATATACGTAAAATGCAGTTAATCAGTTTTGTTACAAGAGTTTTCACTTTAATCATATTTGCGGTTGCCCTACACGTGAGCATTAAACCGACTTGAACGAATAATGTAGGTAGTGAACCGATAATAAATTAGTTGAATAACCCAAATTCCACGCGCCAACGTACACAGATCAGTTTTGATCGGTGTGAACACAATGCTTTCGAAATGTTTATTATGCCGATGATGCAGAGCTTTTCTTGAATAAAACTGAGACGTTCGTCCACTTTAATGGTGTTTCCTGTCCAGTAATGAGAATCACAGACATGCTGGGCGATACAAATTGCTTTAACACATGTCAATATAAACGCACCGTGACATTTCAGTTGCATCTGCAGGAGAGTCGAGTGACAGTTGCCAATACAACACAGCACAATACACAGAAAACAAGCACAACACAGTTTATGAATAAAACTGGGATCACCGCCTTGTAACGGTCAATGCAAAGCACACACACACACAATATCTTTATTTCGGTCGCGTTACATGAAAATAACAGACATAATGTATGCAACACAATAGCTGTTGGTCGTGAGACTGTACAAAATAGCAAATACACAAATATTTGTTAGAAGTGCAAATATGCATTTTCAACAGGTTAACAGATTTACTTAATTATAAAGGTATACAGAATGGTAACTAAATCAAGTTAAATTCGATGATAGTTCTTTCCGGGGACCCGTTTACGAGCGTCCGGACCTCAAACTTGTCACAGAATTATTCACAATACTCGTACATGCAAATCTAAATAAAGAATTTCGTCATATCATCGCAACTCAATTTAATTCTAATGAAAGAGAATACTTTATTGAATTTGCAATTTTATAACTCAGTGGTTGGCTGATATCGGTGCAACAGTATAGCAACGTTTTTTTCGATGCAAGGACGTTAAAACAAGTATCAAATATATCTCTTTTTTGTTAAAAGGATTGCATTACATAGTACAGTGATTAAGTTGTTTTGAATCAAGAAATATATATACAGATGGGTTTAATTTGGAGAGCTGTAGAAAAAGTAAAAGCGGTAAAATATAGTGGTAACTATAATGTCAAGTCTATCATTCAACTTGTATCTATACCAGCCTTTTGGGCATGCGATAAGGTGGAAATGACTTTAGTTAATTAAAATTTAACTTTTGGATACTTGCCATGAGAAAATCCACATTTTCACCTCCCTACATGAATTGATTTTGGTATATATTGGGTACATATTGTTCAATGTTGTGCAAAAATGCGAATGCTTATTTATCAGCCTTATATGCATTAAAACATAAATGCTGTGTTAACAGTACAAAAATTGTATCAATGTTTGCATAAATATTCCCCTAGCCTTAAACATATTAATTCCATATAAAATCACTAACTAAAGGATCTTCATTCTAAATTTCATGCGGATACAGAGGCTTATAACACTTATTTGATTTGCAATCGACATTTAAAGAATTTTGATAATGTGCATCTTATTAGGAGTGTAATAAAGTCTCTAATGAACGTATGTTCGAGCACATGTATGTTTGTAATTAATTACATATTACGCACAAATAGTGACATAATAGTATTAAACGTTTTATTCATTAATTTTTTATTGTCAAGTGGATAATATTTTTCCTTCAATTAGTGCCAACTGCATTTATTATTTTTCTCGGGAAAAGGCAATATAAGTCACGAACTAATTTTTGAACTATCAGCCTAATAACACGCCTTCATTCATAAAATTCATAAACGTGTGTAAACACGTGCTTTACAATGAAGCTGTTGTATTTGTTTGACCTTCTATCAATGTGGTACTCCTATCTATCTTTGCGAGATGCATATGCGCCACGCAGAGGTGGTCTAAATCGGTAAATAGCGTTTGCTGTTGGGATACTTTCAGCGGCTCAGAATGTATTCATTTATAAGAATTGCTATCATGTTGAGAGAAATGTACGTTCGTTCCTTGAAGCGTTAACCTATTTATTTGAACTTAACCACGATCGTTTCAGTGTGTGTTTTGCATGTATATCTGGGCTGGTATTTATAAAGAATCTTAGTCGAAAATTAAGAAATATCTTAAAATTCTGAAATGTAATTATTGGATTTTCTGACGAAGTAATGCATTTCTGGAAGATTTTGACACTTAATTTGCAATATAATTCGAAGTGTATTAATATCTACATTAGGTATGCAAATGTTCCAAAGCATAGTGTTTTAAACACAAATTCTAATTTTGACTGTTCAACTTAAGTTAAGAATGGCTTAAGAATCTTTATAAATATGGACTTCAATTTTCTTTCAATCTTGACAAAACTTCCACAATTTGTATGTGACCAAATGATTTCAGCAGAAGCCCAAAATGGGTAATGCTAGATCACAAACACTGGAGTTATGTGTGGAAAAAAAATTGCCATTTTTGTTCATAGCCACTTCATTTTTCTTCCAATCGTGACCAAACTTCAAGAGTTCGTATGCGATCATACGATCGCAGCTGAAGCCACCAATAGGCCAGATTGGGACACAAACATTAGACGTATGGCCCCTTTGTAAGTAAAAAAAAAAGCAAAAATTGTTGTTGTTTTTTTCGTGCGTGGAGATTTCTGGAGATGAACCCTGGAGTTATTTCCCCTTAATTGTGAAATTACTGCACAAATGGATTCGACGCAAGACAAGGACTTTATTTGAAACCAATCTGGACCAAACTTGCACAATTTGACTATGACCTTAACATCTAAAGCGAATTTGAATATAGGAAGAGTAAATGGCACTGCACTCTACTCTTTAAAACAAGCCGTCAAGCATGGCATGACCTTTGCGCAGCTGTCGCCATTATCTTTTAGAACTGCTGCAATTGCAGCATTAACACTATTCTTCCGAAATTGCATGCAAAAGGTTGGATACAAGGTAGAGAAAATATATCCAAGTCCTTACTTGCTATACATGCATGAGAGTTAATCAGCTAAACAACTTATTTAAGGACACTGTGTTGTACTTTCCTACATTTGTTCAAGCCTGTCACAACGGTAAGGCGTTCATCTTTGCCAGTGCTAAGTTGAGCGCTTTGGGCCATCATGACCCTCATGTCTGAATTTAATCCAATGTTTATGTTTACAAAAGGGTAAAGTATCTAACACCTAAGCAATATTTAACATTAAAAAAGCCAATATATACTTAAAAATACCTTTACATAAAAGAGTCGTAGATTTAAGACATTTAATGAATGCAAGAAATTTCCTTAAGATTTCCCTGAGGAGCTTTGTGGATACGGGCCCAGACCAACATATGCAATGCGATTGGTATCAATATAATTTATCATTTTTGAACTGCTGAAATGATTTCTAAATGCCATGGATTGTATCCACGTTGCTTTTGAATAGCTATGGATTTTATATACGTTTTAAAAGCATTGCCAATAGCTTAATATATCCTTTTGTTAATCTTAATAGAATATCACTGCAGGTAACTGCTTACAGGTAAAATATCAAACAGAAACTAATGAAGGCTACGGCATGCATTTATCTATCGGAAACAGAAACGCTCAGTGTATATATATGTTGTCTTGTTTTTTTGTGTTTTTTTTTTTCATTTGAAATTTATCAGTCAGACAAACCTCATATCTGCAGTGTTATATCCTTACGGTTGGCTTCCAGAACTATATTTTATACAGGCTACTGCCGTCTACTTCTTTCCAATACTACCGTGTCGTAAATAATCTTCCACTTGTCAACCTTAAAAGTTCTTTCTACGACACAATACCATATTGTTCCATTTAAGGGCAGTCACATTAAAATCTACGGGAATACAGTTTCAGAATATACATTTATTTTGTTGCGTCATTTCTCAAACGCGTAGGTTTAAGAGAGGTACAAACAAGCTCGTCTTAATTGCAAATTATGGTCGAGGATGCGTAGGTGTCCTTGGACTGCATTAAATTGAGACAACGGGAAAAAACAAGATCATCTTCAGTATTAACGTATTTCATGTCGTCCAGTAATGAAAACAACCGAGTGGCTGAGCGACTCAAATTACTTTCACAAATGTTAAAACTGATTTAGCTGTTCTAAAGCAAGGACTATTTAAAATAACAACCATTTAAGGATTAATTTGGAGAGCAGTAGAATACGTAACAACAGCAGCATGCAGTGGCTTCATATTAAAGCAGCAGTTCAGAAATATGTCAATAAAAATAAAACTTTGCAGACATTGTTTCTAAAAGACATATTTCCATCGTCTATTTTCTGTATGCGATAACTGGTGATGCCTTTGGAGTAAATTAAAATGTACATTATTGTTTATTCCGTTCGTACCAAGCGTTTTCGAACATAGACGGTATACAATGCATTTCGTAAATAACGAACATTTTTCATTCAAACGAACACCATTAAAACTCATATGAACTATTGCTAAATTACTATGCATTGAATTAGAGGATCGGATGCGACAATCTTTCGCTTTAAACCTGTGATAATTATCGTCTGTCGTACAATGATTGTGTTTTTCTGTTCTGTAATGATCGCGGTTTTTCGATGAAAATCACTCTAAATAAATCCACTGAATGTCCATTTTGTTATCATATCTATTTATGATGTAAAAGTTTAAATACAAATATCAGGATCAGTTGTTGAAATAAAGAGTAAAACGAGCATCTTAGTTGCATAATTATATGCCTTTTCATCATCTTCGACATATTTCCCTTTAGCAAGTATCAATAGCTATTATGCATTAATGAGAAAAACAACGTTATTTTTACGCGAACTTACTTATGAACTGAGAACTAATAACATTTTATCATTCATTAATTGCAGAAACACGACTGTTACATTCAGAATCTCATTGCCATCAACTAAGGATGACTTTTATTAAATGCAACTGTGCTTTGCGCATCTGTCCGTATGTAAAGATAATGTTGGCTTGTATGAATTTCAGTCTAGAAATAATTCCTTTCATACGGCTTTCTAATGGGTTGAAAGATATGCACGTTCTGTAAGTTTACGACAGCTAAGCGTTCATCTGTTGAGTTGATCAGGACATTATTTCGAGAGTTTGGATTGCTAATGTACGTTAAGAAAATGCGTCCTAAAAACAGGGCTTTGCACATAAATAGCACAATATTATTGTTATCGTTGTTTGAATTGCAATTCATACAATACTACTAAGTACATAGAGCATCCATTTCGCATTAAGAAGCACTTAAATGATACCCTATTACAATGATTTTATCCAAGCAGTATTTGTTAGAAGTAATATGTTTTCTGTATAATTTCATCAATATTTTATTAATTTAACAATATCTCAATACTCAATCTTGTTGTTTCGTTCCAATTTACCGCAATTCGGATTTTGATTCTAAAGCCTATATAGCTTTGTGCTTTTGTTTCTCTTCTATAAACAGCTCGGATTTTTATTGAAAACAAAAGGACAAATATCAATTTTGGTACAACAATTATAATATTATGATAATCTTATTGATATAATTCTAAACCTTTTTTTTTCATCGTGTTAATAAGTTCCATTAACAGTGATCACCGTATAGTATCACTTACTGTTTTGACACGAACTATATTTTGAACTGAAAAATAATAACATTAGATCATTCATAACTTGCGGAAACACGATTATAACAATGACAATCTCCGATTCTATGTGTTTTTAATGCAAATATGCTGTACGCATCTGGCCGTATTTTAAGATACTGTTGACTTGTACAAATTTCAGTCTATAAATAATTCAATTCATAAGGCTTCCAAATATATTGAAGGATGTGTAAGTTCAATATTGTTACGACAGCTGCATGTGTAAGCGTTCATCTGTTGAATTGATGAGAACATTATTTCGGGTGTTTGGATTGCTAATGTACATTTATGGACTGCGTCATAAAACCAGGACATTGCAAATAAATATCACAATATTATTGTTATCGTTGTTTAAATTGCAATTCATACACGACTAAGTACATAGAACATCCATTTCGCATTAAGAAGCACTTAAATGATTCCGTATTCCAAAAGTTTTATTCAAGGTGTCTTTTTTAGAAGTAATATGTTTTGTGTAATTCTAAAATAGATTCCTCTTATCTTCCATACTAATATAAACATAGTATCAGGTAAATGCTAGTAGATAAAACATGAACCAGAATATATATTATCAAACTTTTTGAGGCAATCTTATACATATATCTTATAATATACATTATAGAAAAAAACGTTAAATTGATGCATACATGCATGTAGTAAGTTATTAAGGGCGCATTGATTTAACAATATCTCCGTGCTCAATTGTGTTATTTTGTTCCATTATCTACAATTCGGATTTTGATATACACGCTTATAATGCAGCATTGAGCGATATCGGCAAAAAGTAACCTTCTTTGAACTGAATTCAATTGTAAAATCCAGGAAAGAACACGATTTTCTTTGAAATTAATGTGTTTCCTATCCACTAATGAAAATCGCAGACATGCCCAGTGACGCTAATTGGTTTAACAAGAGTCCAACTGATTTAGATGGTTTGATACAAGGAATGAAAAACAGATGATTGGACTTTAATTTGGGAAGTAGTAGCAGAAGGAATAGCAGAAGCATTAGCGATACCAGAAGAAGATGTAATATTAAAATAGTGGTAGTAGTAGCATTAGTAGTATTATTAGTAGTAGAAGTAGTAGTAGTGGTAATAGTAGTAGTAGTAGTAGTAGTAGTAGTAGTAGTAGTAGTAGTAGTAGTAGTAGTTGTTGTTGTTGTTGTTGTTGTTGCTGTGGTAGTAGTGGTACTAGTAGTAGTATAGTAGTAGTAGTAGTAGTAGTACTAGTAGTAGTAGTAGTAGTAGTAGTAGTAGTAGTAGTAGTAGTAGTAGTAATAGTAGTAGTAAGTAGTAAATGTAGTAGTAGTAGTAGTAAATGTAGTAGTAGTAGTAGTAGTAGTAGTAGTAGTAGTAGTAGTAGTAGTAGTAGTAGTAGTAGTATTAAGTAGTGTTTCGTATTCAGACCGAATAGATGTCTTGATAACACACACATATATATCCTTTTGTAGTTCAACATAGTTCAGCATTCAATACACTTACTATTTGTATAATTACATGTGTTCGCAGACCGTGGTTTCCTAAAAAATGCATTTAAACTAGGAAACTAATATCGATAATCCAAAATTCCAGAGCACCGAATATTCTACTTGTAGCGTGTCCATTACTGAATGCGGCGATGAAGCACAAATGTTCCACTAATGTTATCAATAACTTCAGTAATTAATGATCAGTTTAAAGTCAAGCCAGTTGGCCTTAGGATGGCATTGATGTTAACCTTTGGTATTTGTTCTTGTTGTTGGCATAGGGAATAGTTAAGAAAGCTCAGAAAGACAGTGTCGGTCTTAGACTAATCAGAACTTTCGCGATGACTATGAAGACTGAATGAAACAACCTCGGATTTATTTAACACATGGAAATTGGTGCCATATATATCTCCTCCCAGGATTTTGTTTCTTCATGCAACAATGAACACGACTTGGGAAAAGATATGCTTTTGGAAATGTTTGGATATTTGAAGATTATACTTTATCTGAGTTTTATTTGAAGACAAAATATGAGGTATATGTACAAGAGAGTAATAACACGTTTACGGTGACTGAGTAAACAATATACCTTTCCCGTTGTTTCAATAGCATGTTTAACTCCTCCCCAGCTATTGTTAACAGATAAATGTTCATTCATAAACATTTTGCAAGATAAACTTAGTTCTTTGTAGTAGAATAACAGTCAGACACGTGATATCCGACCGCAGAGCTTGGATAAAACACTATATGAGGCGTGAAAAGTGTAGTCCCGGATTAGCCTGAGCAGTCCGCACAGGCTAATCCAGGACGACACTTTCCGCTTTTATGATATTTTCTGTTTCAAGGACGTCTCTTCTAAACATCAATCCACTGTAGGCGGAAAGTTTATTCCCGGACGACAATTTACGCACATGCATTAAGCCTGGTTTTCCCACGACACGCCTTATATGCTTTTGCATATGACTGACATTCATGGAAACGTCTATTGTATGTGATTTATTGGTCGATGGTGTAGGTCTTTTGTTCCTTTTTCACAGACCCGTGATGTGGATGCGAAGTCGATGAGTTAAACTGTGTGTTTCCATTGCTACATACAATGAATTTCGATGTGTCTTCGCTGCTCTCGACCAAGAATCGTCGAAATGAAACCGAGCTAACTGATTCGTTTATTGACTTCTACAACAATATTGGTAAGTGTATACTAGTATTTGCATTTGTTTCATGATTAATGGTGACAAAGTGGGAAGAACATGATGAATGATGCGTTGATGTTTTATTGTGGGTTGAGTCAAATAAATCATGTTTGTAATGTACATTAAATGTTCGGAATGTATGTTTTTGATATGTTAATCTTTATTAAATGTTCATACGCGCATACGTGAGAACCATTGGTTAAATGAATAGTATTTGAACATAAAAAACAGCATATCGAGGGTCGAAAACTAGACGGTAACTAACTAACTATGTTATTGATATAAGCAGCAACACTCTCTGACGGTTTATGTTCAACGACGAAAGACAAATGGATTGTCTGAAAGGTTATGCCCCGTTAAGTGTATATCTTTTCCATGGTTTTAGGAATAGTTTTATTTGCTATTATCATCTCCGACATGCGTTATTTATGCCTAACAAGCTTAAATAGCGGCTGTGCGTTAGCAGACAAATATAACACATTTTAATATGGATTGTAATTTCATATGAACAAAAAAAACAAGCACGGATCTATGCGCATAGGTGCGGCAAATAAAGTCATGCTATTTGTGTACATAATACAAATTATGTCGTTGCACCTCAATCACATGCCACTTGCACCGATATGGTCTATTGAAACTCGTCACGTTAATTGATGTATTTCATTGAAATAAACAAAAACATAGTTTTCATAAAATAATGCTTATGCTATTATTATTTTCTGTAGCTGTTATATCTAATTTGAAAGTGGAAGTGGACTGTGTAGATTGTTTATGGAGAGAATGGTTGTGTCTGTGAATAGGTTGAATCGAAACGTAAAGATAAGAAAATACTTCTACAGCACTTGCATATTTTTATAAGGCTGAATTATGTCCCAAGCGTCGTGGCTAATTTCGTTTATGTTCGCACAATCACGAAACGAAATAATAGTACGTGGACGTGCTATTAGGGAAACGTTCTTGGATTAGACTACACAGATTTTGCATATTATTGGACGATAATTAAAACCTAATACATGATATCGTCTGCTGGAGATCGTGTAATTTCACGGGTTTTTAGTAAGTGGGAAAAACGGTCTACAATAATTTATGCCTCGGCACGATTGTTTGGCTAACATTACAAAAGCTACTTAGGATAAAATTAGTGTTGTCTGCGTCATGGACTAGCTATGGTAATGTTTGAGGTGTTTCTGCTAGTCCGAAACGATCCCGGAGTGATAGGGGCAGGAAATCCAGGGCTGATATTTATAAAGAATCTTAGTCGAAAGTTAAGAAAATTCTTAAAATTCTCAAATTTAATTATTGGATTTTCTGACAAAGTAATGCATTTCTGGAAGATTTTGACACATAATTTGCAATATAATCCAAAGTGTATTAATATCTAGCATTAGCCATGCAAATGTTCCAAAGCCTAGTGTTTTAAACACAATTATAATTTTGACTTATGTTCAACTTAAGTTAAGAATGGCTGAAGAATCTATATAAATATGGGCCCAGTATAGCTTTTTTTCTACCTTGTAAAGCACATTGGACCTTACGACGAGATTCGATTGACAACGTTTGTGGCCATTCCTAAAGCCTGGGCCCGTATTTGGCCATTCCGAAAGCCAGGGCCCGTATTTGGCCATTCCGAAAGCCAGGGCCCGTATTTGGCCATTCCGAAAGCCAGGGCCCGTATTTGGCCATTCCGAAAGCCAGGGCCCGTATTTGGCCATTCCGAAAGCCAGGGCCCGTATTCACAAAGCTTCTTAGGGAAAACTTAAGTAACTTTCTTAAATTCATAAAATTCCTTAAATGTCTGGCTGTTTCATATATATCTCTCTTTACATTTAAATGTTTGAAACTAGTAAATATGGCTCAAATGTTTCATATTTTACCCTTTTGTAAACCGAAATCATTAGATTTCGCGTAGAAAAGTTGATCTGAAATTTTAACTTAAGTACAATTTAAGTTCAGATTTCCCTTAGGAGCTCTGTGAATACCAGCCCTGGACTTAGTTGTTTGACGAAGATGTCTTGTAAAAAAAAGCTAACAGACTGATGGTAAATGTGTCAATTGGAGTTTCACGTTGTTTATATTGTAAAACATTCGTATACTGTCAACGGTGTTTGTCCGAGTTTCACCTTAGTAGACGTGGTTCTAAATCCTATAGCGAATTGTCTGTTGATTACGCCTGTGTACTTGCGCTTCATTTTTTGCAACTACAATCCTATAACGAATTGTCAGTTGATTACGCCTGTGTACGTGCGTTTCATTTTTCGCAACTAAAATCCTATAGCGAATTGTCAGTTGGTAACGTTTATGTACGTGCGCATCATTTTTCGCAACTAAAATCCTATAGCGAATTGTTTGTTGATTACGCCTGTGTACGTGCGCTTCATTTTTCGCAACTAAAATCCTAAAGCGAATTGTCATTTGATTACGCCTGTGTACGTGCGCTTCATTTCTCGCAACTAAAATCCTATAGCGAATTGTCAGTTGATTGCGCCTTTGTACGTGCGCTTCATTTTTCGCAACTAAAATCTTAAAGCGAATTGTCAGTTGATTACGCCTGTGTACGTGCGTTTCATTTTTCGCAACTAAAATCCTAAAGCGAATTGTCTGTTGATTAGCCTGTGTACGTGCGCTTTATTTTTGGCAACTAAAATTTTATAGCGAATTGTCAGTTGATTACGCCTTTGTACGTGCGCTTCATTTTTCGCAATTAAAATCCTATGTCGAATTGTCAGTTGATTACGCCTGTGTACGTGCGCTTCAATTTTCGCAACTGAAATCATAAAGCGACTTGTCAGTTGATTAGCCTGTGTACGTGCGCTTCATTTTTCGCAATTAAAATCCTATGGCGAATTGTCAGTTGATGACGCCTGTGTACGTGCGCTTCATTTTTCGCAACTGAAATCCTATAGCGAATTGTCAGTTGAATTACGCCTGTGTACGTGCGCTTCAATTTTCGCAACTGAAATCCTAAAGCGACTTGTCAGTTGATTAGCCTGTGTACGTGCGCTTCATTTTTCGCAATTAAAATCCTATGGCGAATTGTCAGTTGATTACGCCTGTGTACGTGCGCTTCATTTTTCGCAACTGAAATCCTATAGCGAATTGTCAGTTGATTAGCCTGTGTGCGTGCGCTTCATTTTTCGCAACTTAAATCCTATAGCGAATTGTCAGTTGATTAGCCTGTGTACGTGCGCTTCATTTTCCGCAATTAAAATCCTATGGCGAATTGTCAGTTGATTACGCCTGTGTACGTGCGCTTCATTTGTCGCCACTTAAATCCTATAACGAATTGTCAGTTGATTACGCCTGTGTACGTTTTATATGCGCTTCATTTTTCGCAACTAAAATGTCTAAGTAGAATTTGTTTATCCTGTGTACAGTTTACATGTTCATGCATTGATCAGCGTATGCAGGTGAGATAATTGTAATCAGGTAGTGAAGTTAACAGTTCACTATTAAAGGGACCTGTTCACAGATTGGCAAATTGACAATTTTTAAAAATTTTGTCTTTGATTCCAAAACGACATTATACATTATAATACAAATAAGCGAAACAACACAAATGACTAAGAAATATATAAGAAATATCGTTTCGTTTACGGATAATCATTAATCGAAATGGATAAAATTATAAAGAGGTTGTAACGCGTTACATCGGTATTTTGGAGAGAAAAAACTGTATCACGTACATAGCGTTAAAAATACACAATAAATGTATGTGTGAAAGGCCAAGTTGTTAGTGCTTAAGATTGTTGATCTCAAAAGTCCCGGGTTAGAGTCCCGGCGATGGCAATTTTTTTAATTTAACATTTTTCCTTATTTAATATGTGTTTTATATAATTCCAGATACTTTCATTTAATATGACATATTCACTGATTGTCATATTGACACCTGTTTGTCATAGATTACAATGCAGCGTAATAATAATTCCGATACAATAATGCATTCGAAATAACCCGTTGTTGATAAAGAAACACCAATTGTAATGCAATATAAAGCGTGAGTAATACTTTTTTCCATTCTTGAAATCATGTATATCACTTAAAGATCGTTTAAAATAAGCAGTTAATTATATATGTCCGCCTGGGCTAGTTGTTAGCGGGATACGGGATACGTTTTTGATCCTGAGATGGTAGGTTGGATACCCGGCGATTGCCATTTTTGTTACGATTGTATTGACATAATATGTTGCTTGGTTAGTCCAGGTGCTTTAGTTGTTGCAGTTAAAATAGTTTTTGATATTAAGAACATATGTGAACACGTCCCTTTAAAATACCACAAACTCTCCCGTTTTAGCGACTGATTTTCACTGTGGCGATAGCCGGAGCCTTTAGTACGGAAAATCGAAATCAGGCATAATTGCTTTTGACATGGCATTGACACAGTGGTCTCCCTTGCTACGAATTTCGCGCAGAAGGGGAGATCAATGTCAGAAGTTGGCTCATCAAACTTGCAATATATCGATGGCTTAAAGCCAAAACCACGTATCTGACCATTTTGACCAAAATGAGTTTTTTTGTTCACTATAATCAATTATGAGTATTACACATTGTGTCAAAATTTGAGAGCTATATCTTAATTAGTTATTCAGATGTTGATTAGAGATCAAACCTAGTATCTGTTTTTAATCAAATTTTCTGCTGCCATAACACGGTATCTGCAGGTATACACAAAATCAATTTAAATCTCATTGATATTGAATGTCCAGAACAACTTATTTAACTTTACCTGATTTTGGTTTAAACAAAACAATTGAAACACAGTCTATTTTATTTAACCAGAAGCATGTATCTTGGGATACTTTGTTTTGGTTTAATGTAAAAAATAAAAAAATTAATGAATATTTTGGTGCCAAAACCACGTATATGACGATACTATTTTATGTAATGCCCTTTGGAAGATATTAACAAAGTCCAAAACATTGCATCTGCTGTTGAACTGATTTGGCACACAAACATACCCAACTATTTTAAACTTTCGTTACTGCTAAACCATTGCATGTGTGGCTAATTGGTTTTGTCAGTAAACAAAAGCCAGTGTGAGAGAGTTAATTAGAGTTGATATCCAGGTATCTTATTTCAATGTGCCAGCTGATTAAAAAATTTAATGAGAGATTGTACGGTTATTTTCACACTTCTACAGAGCATTTGAAAAATGTAGAGGAATGGGTTAACATAGTGTTTTTGGATCGTTTCTGTTATTTTTATCAACAAAAAGGTATGTGATTATATTCTCTCACTAATATTTGTTATTTTATTTGGTATTCTGGGAAAACAAAGAATGCACATCGTTTTTAAGCCCATTATGCAAATAATTATAATAAGTTGATTTATTCAATAACATCACAACTTACAGTGCTGATAAATTATCTACCAAATACTTGTGCATTTTTATTGAATATTTGTAATATTTTTTTATTATTATTAACCGCTGACTGCACAACATGAACATACAACTTACAAAACATTACCATACATTTTTTCAGATGTTAGCAGATTCAGATGATGATCTGTTAAAGTTGACGCAGGAGTTGGAACGTTCCACTGAACATGAAAGACGCATAACAGACAATCATAATGGACATGTCAGTAGTGCAACCAGGGAATGTGGTTATACCGAGCATGTTGCAGATATTGAAAACCAGTGGGTTGAACGAGAGCAGATTTGGAATCATATTTCTACAGTCCCAGATGCGAGTGTCCAATCAAACGATACAGAGACTCATACAAATACAATCGATGCATCACAAGAACAATACCGGTCAAACAGTGACACAAGAGAGGTGGACAACAAACAACATGATTGTGTTCTAGATCCAGTGCAGAACTGCACAAAACATGATGATATTCCCACTGTCCCAGATGCGAGTGTCCAATCAAACGATATAGAGTCTCATACTAAAACGAATGATGCATCACAAGAACAATACCTGTCAAATAGTGACACAAGAGAGGTGGACAACAAACAACAGGATGGTGTTCTAGATACAGTGCAAAACTGCACAAAACATGATGATATTCCCACTGTCCCAGATGCGAGTGTCCAATCAAACGATATAGAGTCTCATACTAAAACGAATGATGCATCACAAGAACAATACCTATCAAATAGTGACACAAGAGAGGTGGACAACAAACAACATGATGGTGTGCTAGATACAGTGCAAAACTGCACTAAACATGAACAACAAAGCAAATTGCAAACGTCAGTTGGAAAAAAGAGCAAACGAAAGAAAAATCCTACTAGAAAGAAATTGAAGTACATTTCCACAAGTTCAGATGACGAAATGCCATTGAGTATTTACGCAAAACGACTGCACATGAAAAAAGGAAGTGACAATGACGATGACACTACATATTTACCTAATGCAAATGAATTAAACTCAACAGATTCAGAATACTTTTCTAATCTGTCAGATAATGCAAGGAAAGAATTTGTGATTGAGCAAAAATTTAAGAATGAATGGGAAACAGAGAAACGAAAACTAACTAAACGGAAAAAGTGTCATACCACAAGAAAACAACGCAAAGCCCTGAAGAAGGATGATATTTCAAATGATGTGGAAATACTGAAAATCAAAAGTAGTATAGAATTTTTTCATAAAAACACATTGAAAGAGGCAAACGAAGGACGTCTTGACCAGCTTTTGCACAACCACAATTTGCAACGTCATCCTGTGCCTCCACATGGAAATTGCTTTTTTCAATCAGCTTGTCTCTCAGGACAATTAACAGAAGACCAACAAAGCCTTAGACAATCGTTGTGCAAACATCTTGAAGAAAATGTCGAAGAATACATGGGTTTTCTCCTAACAAAATACAATCCAGAAGACGAAGAGCAGTTTCTAATAGAATATCTTGATGAAATAGAACACTTAAAATCACATGGTCACTGGTCAAGCAAAGTTGCTGATTTTTTGCCGCTTGCACTTGCTAACTATATTAAAAGAAGAGTAACGATATTTACTAGCAAGCCAGAACAACCGCTTATACAAATACTTCCTACAATGACAGATTCATGTACTGGACAAGATGTAATGTTAGCATATATTTCAATTCCAAACATATTGGAGCATTATGATGCTTGTATGCCTATTGAAACTACAAACCAAGAAACTGAGTCATATATAGCTACTCCCATTCAGATGGAATCACCAAATGCCACTTTGACAAGACAGAAAACAGTGAACCAAGTTTCCCCTAGAAAGAAAGCACAATACATCTCTCCAAAGAAAAAACTTCTTGTCAGAAAAAGAAAAGCAACACCTGAAAACTGGAAGAAAAATATAAGGAAGAAACGTAAATTATGTGGTGAAGAATATACTGCTCTATCTGGGAAAGTAATTAAATGTAAAGAAGTATTGCCTTGTGACTGTTCAAAATGTAAATATAAATGTAATAGCAAGTTAACTGATCTTCAAAGGTGTGAACTAAAAAATATCTACTACGCACTGGGTTCCTACGAAAGACAGAAATACTTTTTGTGTGCGAGAGTACAAGAATTGCCCACGAAAACCTACATGGACGAGTTAGGAAACAGAGTGGCAAAGAAAAAGCAAGTAGCTAGAAATTACACTTTCGAAGTAGAAAACAATGTTGTTCGAGTGTGTAAAAGATTTTTTCTGAAGACCTTGAATATTGGTGAATCAAAAGTAGAGCAGGCATTGTCTAAAAAAACAACTGGTCATTTTCAAGGCAGAGATGAGAGAGGAAGACACACACCACACAATAAAACAAGCATCGAGAAATTGAATTGTGTTCGCAAGCACATAGAATCCTTTCCAACAGTTGATCCGCATTACATTAGAAAGGATTCACAAAGAAAATACTTAGCTCCTGATTTAAACATAACTAAAATGTATGAAGAATATGAAAAGCAGTGTAATTCTGTAAATACAGCGGGAGTAAAAGAAGGAATATACAGGCGGACTTTTAATGAAGAATACAATCTTTCATTTCATACACCGAAAAAAGATCAATGTACCGTATGCCACAAATATGAACTCTCAAAGGCTGAAAATAAACTAACTGAAGAGATGAAAAAAGAATATGAAAATCATCAAAAAAGAAAAATGCATGCAAGAGAAGAAAAATACTCTGACAATGAAAAAGCAAAACATAATGAAAAGCTTGTGTGCAGTACCTTTGACTTACAGTCTGTTTTGTACACACCTTGCTCGCTTGTTAGTGTTATGTATTACATGAGAAAGCTCTGTTGTTACAACCTAACATTGTACAGTGCAAGTGACAAAAAAGGCAACTGTTATTTGTGGTCAGAAGTTGGTGGAAAACGTGGATCTAATGAGATTGCGACATGCTTACATAAATATCTAGCCAGTTTGCCAAGTGTTGTGGAGCATGTTATTCTATATTCGGATTCATGCACTGGTCAAAACCGTAATCAAATTGTAGCCTCGTGTCTTCTTAATGCTGTTACCGTCAATTCAAATTTAGTTACAATCGATCACAAATTTCTCGAAAGTGGTCACACTCATATGGAATGCGATTCAATGCATGCAGCTATCGAATTTGCAAAATCAAAAACAAAAATACATGTGCCAACCCAATGGGAAACAGTCATCACAATGGCTAGACGGAAAAACCCATACAATGTAGTGCCCCTGAAGTATTCTGATTTTTTAGACTTCAAGGGATGGAAAACAAAATGCACAAAATCAAAGAGCGAAAGTGGTGAAAAGGTTATGTGGACAAGCATGAAATGGATGAGATTCCTAAAAAGTGAGCCAGAAAACGTACTATTCAAGTATGATATGGATCAAAGCGAATTTGACCGAGTTAAAATGAACAAACGATCATCAAATGACCAACCACAGCAACTATACAAGAGTCAACTGCCCATATCAAGTGCTAAAAAGAAAGACTTATTAGCACTGTGTAAAAATGGAATCATTCCGAGTGAATTCCACGAGTTTTACAAAAGTCTCCCAGCAAGTCAAAGCGTATCAGAAAACCTACCAGAACCAGATTGTGAAGAAAGTGACTATGACACAAATATTGAGTGAGGCTTATTAACATAGTATGCAACTGTTAGACACGCATGCTAGATGTTAACAGCCAGACGATAATGATAAACCCCAGATGGGAAATACACCAATTGGCAATATTAACAACGCTGTAAATAATTTATAATCTTAATGTCACCAGATATTTCACATCAAAAACCCAATGTTTAAACTTTGAATATAATTTGTTATTTGGTATCTTCTTATTATGTATTGTTACGATGTTGTTTATAGAGCCATTTTTGGTAATTATTCCAAATATTTTGTCAGTCACGTTACCAGTTATGTATTGGCGGTATGCTTCTAGATTTATGGTCGTAAAGATTATGGTCACTTACTTTGTTTTGCATTATTTTCGTTTGACAAGGCAAAATAGCTTTCAGTGCGGGTTAATTTCAAACCTGATGAAACGTCTTAACGAATGGCGTTTTATTGATGTAAATAACATTCAATGTTTATTACAATAGTTTTATTGTAATACTCCATAATAAAATATATATTATATCTAATGATGTAATCTAACATATTTAAATGCCAATGATATCAACTATCTTATATCTGCAACTGAATAAACTGCTTATGAATATTATTCATGACTCGTTATGAACATAGTGAAATAATTTTTATGTCGATATTACATTACATTATAATTATGTAGAATTGCAACGTTATTTTTTTACATAATAAATGCCTCAAAGCAGCGTAATGTAACAAAATCTGATTTATTAAGAGCTAACAACCCCATTTTATGTGATAAAAGGCGTGTTACATACACGGATAACAAAATTTCACATTGCAGATACGCGGTTATTTCCAAATGAATACATCCGTTGGTCACCATACTTTAGTGAAAGAACAATCTATCCCATAATACTTTGTTTGAAACCCAAATTAACTTAAGTTTGGTTAAGGTTTATGCATGCCATAATAACCTATGCACATATGCTTTATTTTGGCATTATACTAAATCATTGATTCGTTATGTGTTTCGTTGGTGCCAAAATATGTTATCATTATGTGTATGATACTGGCATACATTTTCCTTTCAAATAATAGTTTTTGCTAAAAACCAAAACCAAGCATGGTTATATACTTGGTATTGGCACATCAGTTTAACCTACAAACTACTATGGTAATATCAGCCATAGAGTGGTATATCCAGATACATGGTTTTGGCATTCCAAAAGCCTTGGTCTATTCTTATATAGTATTAAGCCAAAACAATGTATTTCAATATACACTAGTTTGGCCCGTGTGAAAGTTATACATTTATATAAAATACTTATGCCAAAACAAAACTATCAATTTGCCCATATATGGTAAAGAGATGGTCAAGCAAACGTTCATAAAAAATAACAGCTTCAGGTCTACTATAAACAGGAAAAAAATGTTTTTGATTATCCAAATAGTTGTAAAATTAACACGTTTTTCTGCTCTCCTGAAAAATTTGGTGAAATAGAGATACGTGGTTCTAGCTTTAAGCCATCGATATATAGTTATATCTCACTATATAGTGGGACGTTTTTTTCGCGTAGCTGTTTAACCCAGATTTTGACCTTCCTGAATATCCAATCAATTGTTGTGAAAATTTCCCGCTAGTAGTCCCGAATGAATAAATACTAACATTCCATTGGCTTATTTACAATAAATTCCCACTACACTAGTCATAAATGAGGAGGTGCAGCATCCAAACAATACAGCAGACGAATTCGTAACAGGTTTGAAATAATAATGGCAAATCCAATAACAGAATAACAGTTCGCACAAAATAATAGCTTTCGTATATGCGCAACGCTATTAAAATGTTTGACATGACATTTGACATGTTAATAAGCATTAAATTTCATGTTTTGCCACGATGTAAATGAACACACTTTTTACATTCGAGTGTTTTTTTTTATTTTCGTACACAATATACACCGCGATTCTATAAATATAATTTGTATGTAAGAAAATTATCCCACCAGAGGGATAGTCTATATTGAGGGCGAATTGACCATAAGCTCGCTCGCCTGCAGGTCAGTGTTGGGTCAAACTGACAGTGTACAGTTGAAAAGGCGAGATACTTGAAAAATATCATTGTCAACATATAGGATCTGACATGAGTTGTCATGTCATACCATATTTTATTAAACGAGTTCAGGAATTGTGTTAGTAAGCGAGACTTTGGCGCGCTTACTAACGAATTTCCTGGACGAGTTTTCTACAAATATGGTATGAAATGACAACGAGTGTCAGATCTTTTTTATCACATATTTTTAAACGACAAAAAAGCTTATAATTTTACCGAACGATGTTGATAAATCCTAAAAGTTGTGTACCTATGTGACGTCAATTCATGTTGACGACGTCATTTCACCAAAATAACGTCATGCGATTGGTCAGTCAATAAATATATATCCAATTAAGAAAGCTCAAAATGTTATCTTACACATGTGTAAGATAGAAATATTCTTAATGGTTGTATTACACGGGAAACAAGGTATAGCATGTGACAAATACATGTAATTTTTATACCTCAACGAGATTTATCTAGACATAAATATGAATGCGCGTGCATATTTCGACCAGAAAGGTACTAGTTAATAAAGTTTCTTGCCGTGTATGTTTCGGCTTTTCGATGTATATATTATCGTGTATGCATCATATTCTCCGTTGCTGAATTCATTGTTTTAATTTCATTAGATAATCCTTAATTAAAGAATATATAAAATGTTTATGTTTAAAAAAAGGCACGTATGTTAGGTAAAGTATATACTAATTTATATATAATAGTATGTTAGTAGACGTAAACTACTAGCATTGTTTTAAATATTTATGCTGGAAGTTTAATTTATATTCCTTATTTGCAAAATTACCACCAACGCCGAATATATTTTTTAAAGATATTTCTTGTTGCAATTAATTAGGGGAAAATACAGCTTTCTGTGATTGGGAATGGATCACTTAAATGTACACTTAAAGAAGTAAACAACAGCTGTGTGTTAATATACACAATGTTGTATACTTTATATAATTTGTTTTATTTCGTGAGTATAGCTCTTGTGATATTTTACTTTGTATGGCAAGCCACAGTCTTTAAGCGTTTAATCTCTTTGATTTGAAATGTCAGGGAAACACAACGTGTTATCTTATTCTAAGATGCCCCGTCGGTTTAACACAAACTTATTCATTTTTTGATACCTTCAGGTGTCAACATTTCTAGTTTTTGTGAAGATGACGAATGTTTTAGCAAATATTCAAAGCAATGTTTATGTTCCGTGTTGAACATACGCAAATAATTGTATGTCGAAGCATTAGTAAACTACGCGTCAACGATGTCTCGGTGACAACATAGTCATATCCCACCAGAGAATAACGTATCGCATTACGTATAATATTACACATTGAATGCAGATGACATGCAGTGACCACGACACCTATAACATTTGATAGCACATGTAAACGTGCACTCGTATATCACCCAATACAGTAATAGGTCGCCTTAGGTTGCGAGCCTATACGTGTGTTTCCGTGGGTCAGAGTCACATATGTATTTTCGCTTATGAAAACACTACTTTAATGCTAAACTATATGTAAGTGCAGATGACTCAGCCAGATTACCTATCCTTATGGTCCGAGAAAAATAAGATCAAGTATAAGATGTCTTCTTAACAAATGTCCAATGTTAATTAAAACCGGAAACAGTTTCAACGGTCCTGCTTGCAGGCAAAAATTCCAATCTAGAGTATATATATATTTAACGGGAAATATTCACTGATGGCGAACTGACAATTTTAATCTGAGAAACAATGTCGCATTCCATATCCATGCATAAGGAAGTGAAAAGCCACTTTTGACCAACACAAATTATAGTTGATGTTTGTATACTTGAAGACAATTTGATTGTGTCTTAGATAGCATTGTTTGTTAAAATAATAACACTTGGTCATATTAATGTGAAAATTACTTCCATATGAGGGGCGTCGTAAGAAAACCGGGCTTAATGCATGTGCGTAAAGTGTCGTCCCGGATTAGCCTGTGCAGTCCGCACAGGCTAATCCAGGACGACACTTTCCGCCTACAGTGGATTTATGTTTAGAAGAGACTTTCGTGAAACAAAAAATACCATAAAAGCGGAAAGTGCCGTCCCGGATTAGCCTGTGCGGACTGCACAGGCTAATCCGGGACGACACTTTACGCACATGCATTAGGCCCGATTTTCCCACGACGCCCCACATATGTGCAACAACTTCTATTGCATTAATATGATAAAACCGATTTATTGCATATTATAAACAATTTGCATATTTGTATTCTTGAACAAAAACAGAATAACAATTATGATTTAGTTAAAAACTTGTTACTGCAATGATATTAACAAATTAAAATTTTAACAGTGTATACCAATTGTATTTAAAAAGTCTATATCTTTAATATGATCGCATGCAAGAGTGTTCAGTTAGCCAAAACGGTTAATTTATTTTACTTCCAAGAAAATATCGTCACTAGACTGCCAATATTCAACGTATTCATTCAATATTTTTTTAATTATTTATGCAAACAGTCCATTTTCGGTGAACAAAATATGAATCGTTGTCAACATAGGCAATAACTCCTGATCGGCCATCAATGAACAACAACATGTAATGGTTAACGTTTGACACCCGATTTGAAATTTTAAATCATAATATTTGAATATTTGAGATGTGTCCATATGATAGATACATAGGACATGAAGCATAAACCATGAATTGAACTATAAATATATAACACTATTTAATGAAATATTGGTAAATCTTAAAATCAAAGATGTGATAACAACACGGCAAGAACATGCATTTCATGTATCAAACGGGTAATACAAGGCTAAAGTAATTCGAAGTGGTAGCACATTATATTTATTCATTTATTTATATATTTCACATTACTAACTGTAATTTCCTCTTTACCAGCGAGCAGCAGCACTACAGAAAGAAATACATCAAATGAAACAGATGAAAAAGAAATTTAGTTGTTAGTCTCATACATAGTGACCTTCGGAGAAATTTGGAGTAGTATATATGCGCTCTCGAATCATTTCTTGTAAAAATGTGATGAGATCATTTCACCAGGTCGGGTAGATTATATTCACGTGATCGTTTGAACTAGATTTACAATATCTTAATATTTGCTTTTAATTTAAAATGACATCTTCACAGATTGGCACATTGAACATTTCCCAGTATGTGTGATAGATAATACAAACACACCAATAACTAGCTCAATAGGATCATAAAGTTATGTTGCAATAAACATGTACACTGCTGATTATGTTACATCAATAGCAAACCAACCTGCAACGTTTCACACAGTTTCTACTACCAATAGTATAAAAGCACTGTGAAATCAATTGTATTTTTTCAGAAGTTGTACTCCCAGTTGTATCTGACGATCTTTGCATACTGTTTAATGGAGTTAATATCACATTCATCTGCCAGAATAATATGGCGATTTCCAGCTTTTCATGGTGGAGAAAGACAAAAAAACGTGAATGGACCTGGGAAGAACAACTGATCTCCTATTAGCTAGATGGGTAGCTTTCTCACTTGAAAGAATATGACCCCATTAATGATTGAGCCTACCGTGGTTGTGCCTACAGTGGTAAGGGGCAAATGATCAATAGTCAGAGACTTTAACCTACAGTATGATGACTGTGAATTCATACGTTCCTTTAATTTGTTTTACCACAATGGATAGGGAGGATATAAGGCTAATTTACAAACACCCGCAGATTTCTAAGATATTGATTTGACCTTTACAAAATCAAGGATGGGGTTATACTCCATCTTTGAGATTATCTTTCATAATATAAAAGGAATAGCACTCCGTACATACTAACATAAATCTTGATACGTAGTGTTATTTTCAAAAATCGCTAAACATTTTCTTTAACAAAAATAATAAGATACTTGGTCAATGCATTACTCAGGTGTTTGTCAATACAACTTTATTAAAACTCTTGATTTGATTTCCAATGTAGGTGATAAATAAGTAGACTACAGCCCGCTAGATTTCTGAGGCGGTCAGGCATTAATCCCAGATTTTAAATATGTGATGTATGTGTATTTGAATAAGCAAAAACATTATAGTATCAGACACCAATCAAATTAGCAGGGAAAGGTACCACATTGTAATAATAAATATACAAATAGACTTTGTTTGTTTTTTTCATATAAATCATTATTTAATTCATCCTCATTTCTGGCAAGCTAAAAAAGTAGGAATAAGAGGAGATTTTTTACCAAAAAGTAGGAAAAAAGTATGAGTAAATAAAAAAGAAGGAAAAGTAGGAAAAAGTAGGAAAAATTAGGACCAGTTGACAGCCTGAATAATGCCTCGTTTATTTATAAACCTCGATGTTCATTTAAGAAATAATTGACGGGTAAGCGTTGGTTATTGCAGTAATAGCGGTAATAATCAACGATTTAGAGTTCCGATGCGTAGGAATTAAACCACGAGAGCGATAGCCAGTGTGGTTTGACAAGTTGGTTATTACCGCAATAACCAACGATAGCCCGTCAATTATTTCGATTCTAACCCGATCCTTTATATAACTCATCTGTATTTGTCATGGTTATGAATGAGAACTAAATCTATATGTATCTATACTCCGCCCATTATCCACAAAGTACATTCACACGTGCGTTTCAAAGACGTCAACAAATCATAACAATTCAAAATGACGTCAGTTTCATTGATAAACATTGAGCCAAGAATCAATTTGGCGTCATACTTATTGATAATACAGTGAACATATTTTGCTAACAATCGCAAATTAACAGCATATTTACAAAACGTAAACGTTTGATGTGAACTTAAATCTAAAATATGTAGTACAAATGTGGTTTTATTCAGCTAAACAATGTAGATTTGATTTGCTTGTCATAAGTTTGCTATCGCGCGTTTAAGCATTTGCATTTTACGGAATAATTTCTTAGAATTGCTGAACTATTTTCAAAACATTAGGCTCTGCCCATAATTTGTTGCAGTATATCCCACGGTTGATTTCCTTCTTTATCTATGGAACACTAGCGGCACTTTAACTTGTATACTGTTATAATTACACTGCAGTTAAGGCCAGTGGCCTTAAATTTCTGAATATATTGTATTGTATTGCATTGCATTTCATTGCATTTCATTGTATTTCATTGCATTTAATTGCATTTCATTGCATTGCATTACTTTGCATTGTATTGCATTGTATTGTACTAGTATTGTATTGAAATGCAGAACATTATTAAGGGTTTATTATACTTACACCATATGTTGGAGGCAAGCATATCACTTATATAGCATTTAACATAAACATTACTTAATATAAGACCGCCTGGCCTAGTGGTTAGCTGAATATTTGTTTGTATCCGGTTGCCATTTTACTGACATTTTTTAAATACTGACATCCGTGAATACGTCCTTTTAAACTACCACAACACTCTCCTTCGCAACTGATTTTGTTTAATTGTCGGGGATTCACGGATTGCTGTATGATCCTAAAATGCCTCGTTGCTCGTTCATGAAACATAGATTTTTTAAATACATTCAGTTGTCAAAATGACAAGTGTCCTCATTCAAGTATGACACACGTTTTTGCAAATACATGTATTCAAAACAACGTTGGTATTCCGTGTGTAACATATTTGAAAAATAACGACATATGTTTAACACGGAATAATAATGCAAATACAGTTGTCTGTCGAAGCATAAGTGAAATGTGTCAGCAATGTTTCAGTGACAACATAATAAATGCTCCACCACTTACCACCAGCGCAATACGTAACTCATAACATACCAGCGCATTATAAAACGCATAACATTACACCAAGACTCATGAATGCGGTGACCAGGGGCCGTATAACAAAAACATCGTATGTAAAATCTTATCCTCTAAAATCATCATCTGTTTTATTATTGTATTCCACGTGTAAATAACATTATGCTCAAGATTTATTAATTATTCTACCACGGCACGCGGCTAGTGGTGCATAGATAAAGAAGGAAAATAACTGTGGGTTATTCTGCAACAAATAATGGGCGGAGCCTAATGTTTTGAAAATAGTTCCGGAAATTCGAAGAAATTGTTCCGTAAAATGCACGCGCTTAAACGCGCGATAGAAAATTGTGACAAACAAATCATTTTCTGCATTTTGAAGCACAATAAACCACACTTGTATAACATATTTTATACTTAAGTTCACAAAAACGTTTACGTTTCGTTAATATGCTTTGAATTCGCGCTTTTAGCATCATAATTTCACTGCATGATATGGATAAGTATGACGTCATTCGCTCAATGTTCATCAATAAAGCTGACGTCATTTTGAATTGTTATGATTTATTGACGTCACTGAAACGCACGTGTGAATTCTCTTCTCGGAAAATGGGCGGAGTATAGATAAATATAGTTCTCATTCATAACCTTTTAAAGTACGAATTTTATATAAGATCGTGTTAGAATCGAAATAATTAACGGGTAACAGTTGGTTATTGCGGTAATAAGCAACGGTTTGTCGTTCCGATGCTTGTTATCAAACCACTCGGGTTAACGCCCTCGTGGTTAAATTCCTACGCATCGGAACTCCAAATAGTTGGTTATTACCGCAATAACCAACAAATAACCCGCAATTATTTCTTAATTAAACATACTTTTCACTTTTGTTTACTTCACTTTTCAGCGACTCGCAAATATATTATTTTGTAGTTTTATATGTTTAGAAATATACATTTCACTACACAAAAAAAGAAAAATAAGTAAAAATGGTTGAGAATATACATATGTTTTTTTTTGTAATACGGTCCCAAGACACACTCACATATCACACCTAAAAAAATAATAGGCCACGCTAAATTGTGAAGCCTATACTTGTGTCTCCAATATAGCACAGTCGTGTACGTGTTGTCGCTAATGGAAACGGTATTTATTTTATTTTTGTTGCAGACAAAAACGCAGACAAAATCTGACGCAGACGGATTATCGATCTTTGTTGATTGAGAAGATCAAACATTTGATGGCTTCTTATTAAATGTCCAATGATAATTAAGGCCGGAAACAGTCTTAACTAACTTGCTTGAATGTAAATATTCCAGTCTAGACTACACATATACTAATCAAACATGATACTCAAAGATACTTTTAATACATAGGAAAACAAGATCGGCCACCATACCTGTGGACATGATAACCACTTTTGTTCTTTCAATGCGTCGAAAATGTACTTTGGTACTGAATGCAAGAGGGTACATGACCGTTATTGATATGTGTGATTTATTATGCCCCTTGAGCGCGTTTTTGAGTCATGCCCCATTATGTAAACTGTTCGGTGCAATTTTATAATTGAAACATGTTTGCATATCACTATATCGTGTTTTATTTACCTGTAATTGTATTTTACTATGTGTTGTATATTAAAAGGAACACTGAATAGGTGATGCGTTAGGAGTTTTGATTAGTATATATTAAAATAAAATATTACCACATTGACAAACTGACAGTTTCCACAACTGTTGTCACATTCCAAAAAATAAAGAATATTATATGCATGAACAAGGAAGCGAAATAACACTTCTTACTCGGAAATATATTTGAGGCGCGTCGTTGAAAACCCGGGCTTAATGCATGTGCGTAAAGTGTCGTCCCGGATTACACTTTTAAACCCTGAGTTTATTCTATACAAAATATTATGCTTAATAATGTACGAAATGTTTGATAAACAAATAGCTTGTAGTATTTGCTTTATTTAAATCTTAACCGGCTGTTATTAAGCTCAAATGGCCGTTAAAATTTTGAGCGACTGGGCCCTGGGCCCGTATTCACAAACTGAGCCCTGGGCCCGTATTCACAAACTGAGCCCTGGGCCCGTATTCACAAACTGAGCCCTGGGCCCGTATTCACAAACTGAGCCCTGGGCCGGTATTCACAAACTGAGCCCTGGGCCCGTATTCACAAACTGAGCCCTGGGCCCGTATTCACAAACTGAGCCCTGGGCCCGTATTCACAAACTGAGCCCTGGGCCCGTATTCACAAACTGAGCCCTGGGCCGGTATTCACAAACTGAGCCCTGGGCCCGTATTCACAAACTGAGCCCTGGGCCGGTATTCACAAACTGAGCCCTGGGCCCGTATTCACAAACTGAGCCCTGGGCCGGTATTCACAAACTGAGCCCTGGGCCGGTATTCACAAACTGAGCCCTGGGCCGGTATTCACAAACTGAGCCCTGGGCCGGTATTCACAAACTGAGCCCTGGGCCCGTATTCACAAACTGAGCCCTGGGCCGGTATTCACAAACTGAGCCCTGGGCCCGTATTCACAAACTGAGCCCTGGGCCTGTATTCACAAACTGAGCCCTGGGCCGGTATTCACAAACTGAGCCCTGGGCCCGTATTCACAAACTGAGCCCTGGGCCGGTATTCACAAACTGAGCCCTGGGCCCGTATTCACAAACTGAGCCCTGGGCCGGTATTCACAAACTGAGCCCTGGGCCGGTATTCACAAACTGAGCCCTGGGCCGGTATTCACAAACTGAGCCCTGGGCCGATATTCACAAACTGAGCCCTGGGCCGGTATTCACAAACTGAGCCCTGGGCCCGTATTCACAAACTGAGCCCTGGGCCGGTATTCACAAACTGAGCCCTGGGCCGGTATTCACAAACTGAGCCCTGGGCCGGTATTCACAAACTGAGCCCTGGGCCGGTATTCACAAACTGAGCCCTGGGCCCGTATTCACAAACTGAGCCCTGGGCCGGTATTCACAAACTGAGCCCTGGGCCCGTATTCACAAACTGAGCCCTGGGCCGGTATTCACAAACTGAGCCCTGGGCCGGTATTCACAAACTGAGCCCTGGGCCCGTATTCACAAACTGAGCCCTGGGCCGGTATTCACAAACTGAGCCCTGGGCCCGTATTCACAAACTGAGCCCTGGGCCGGTATTCACAAACTGAGCCCTGGGCCGGTATTCACAAACTGAGCCCTGGGCCGGTATTCACAAACTGAGCCCTGGGCCGGTATTCACAAACTGAGCCCTGGGCCCGTATTCACAAACTGAGCCCTGGGCCGGTATTCACAAACTGAGCCCTGGGCCCGTATTCACAAACTGAGCCCTGGGCCGGTATTCACAAACTGAGCCCTGGGCCGGTATTCACAAACTGAGCCCTGGGCCGGAATTCACAAACTGAGCCCTGGGCCGATATTCACAAACTGAGCCCTGGGCCGGTATTCACAAACTGAGCCCTGGGCCGGTATTCACAAACTGAGCCCTGGGCCGGTATTCACAAACTCAGCCCTGGGCCGGTATTCACAAACTGAGCCCTGGGCCGGTATTCACAAACTGAGCCCTGGGCCGGTATTCACAATCTGAGCCCTGGGCCGGTATTCACAAACTGAGCCCTGGGCCGGTATTCACAAACTGAGCCCTGGGCCGGTATTCACAAACTGAGCCCTGGGCCGGTATTCACAAACTGAGCCCTTTGCCCGTGTTCACAAACTGAGCCCTGGGCCGGTATTCACAAACTGAGCCCTGGGCCGATATTCACAAACTGAGCCCTGGGCCGGTATTCACAAACTGAGCCCTGGGCCGATATTCACAAACTGAGCCCTGGGCCGGTATTCACAAACTGAGCCCTGGGCCGATATTCACAAACTGAGCCCTGGGCCGGTATTCACAAACTGAGCCCTGGGCCGATATTCACAAACTGAGCCCTGGGCCGGTATTCACAAACTGAGCCCTGGGCCGGTA
>CM051040.1:12150102-12200102 GCA_027627225.1 Congeria kusceri | reverse complement strand
GACCAACTAACTCGTCTTTCGCATGGGACCTTAAACAAAGGTACAGTACATGTCCGATGCTTCACACCGGGCACTAAATGACCCAGGGTCGCCTCTCCAGATAGGGGCGTCTCCTGTATCTTGAACTATCCCCTGTAAACCAACTAACAAGTCTTCTGGGGGCGAGGGCCATATGGGAGAGAATCCTGGGGCATTTGATAAAAATGTACTACACACACACGCAGACCCCTGATCTGGAATGAACTTAAATTACTTTTCACATGTAATGTATGTTAATGTGTTGCTAATAATGTTAGCTTGTGTCCATAAATATTCAATATAGACAAAGACATGATTGACGTATTGTCAGAAAAAAATTCCACGAAACAAGAACGAAATAATTAATCAGGCATAAGATAATAAATTATACATGCAGAAACATTTGCATTGTCGTTACTTTAATCTTTATAGAAAGTTTTTTCCATTTTATTTCAGACTTCAGTCCTCATATTTTAATGTCTACCCATCAGAACTCGATACCGTTGTTTATTAGCCTATAATCATTAAACTAAACTGTTTTTATTTTAGCACGAATGATGATACTTGTTAAAGAATATCGTTAAAATAATTTCAGTGGCATGTATAATTCAATAGCTGCATTTTACTGGAAATTGTGGAATTTTTCTTATTTTATATCCGTGCTATTTTAATAGATGTCATTAAAAAAATATATTCAAATTTACTGGATGCCGTGTTCGTGTAGATGGATTGCCAGCGGGTTTTGTAACGAAACAGTATTTTTGTTTAACAAGATGATAATGTTGGGACAAAAAAGACCACACGACCCAAACAGTGCCACATGTTGTGCGTGCTGTGCTTGTAAGACCCTTTTTAGATGTGTAATAATTTAAAAAAAAAACTCACTTAACAGCCGTACACGCATTAATTTAAACGAGACTTGTTAATATATTTTCGTATATTTGACACATGCAGTAAAACGCGTGATGGCGCTCAGAACTAAGCCATGAGATGTTTTAAAATTAAGGTACCTTTTGACGTTAAGTTACGTGCTACACTTGCTTTAAAAATATCAACAAACGAACACATTTTAAGCATTCCACTTATTTGATTGTGTTGCTTTAAAGCTGCTTTATAATTGTACTTATGTCAATTGATTAGTAATCAATTAAACCTTATTTAAACATAGTTTTTGATCAAAAAGGACTTGTAATAGTTTTTTATCAAAAAGGACTTGTAATAACCATATTACAGTAATGATCCATCACTTTGAGTTAGTTCGACTTTTCGAAGAAAAAAAAGTCCAGTTATTGTCGTTGCTCTTTCTTTTGTCTAGAATATTTTGACACTTTTTTGTAAATATAACATTTCTCAATAACGTTCAAAGACATTAAAGTGAAACTCATGTTACTGGTTTATGGTGCTGACCGCTTTCTGCGGACATAAGGAGGTAACTCTTTCAAGGATTTTGTTGGAGTTATTACCCTTTTTTCAGCACAATATTTGCTTAAGGTAAAATTTCTCAATAGTTGTATGAGGTATTGACTTAAAACTAAAAGTACTTGATCAGAGTGATGAATTTATTCTGTAGACAAGATGAGGTAACTCTATCAATGATTTCGTTTCAGTAATTGCCCTTTTATCAACTTAGAATTTTTGCTTTAAGTCATATTTCACAATTACTATAAGATATATTGACTTTAAACTTAAAATACTTGATCACAGCTATGAACGCTGTATGTAGACAAGATGCGATAACTATATCAAAGATTTTGGTTGAGTTATTTGCCTTTTTCAACTTAAAATTCTAGCTTTAGGTGAAATTCCTCAATATCTATGAGAGGTATTTACTTGAAATGTAACACACTTCATTACAGTGATGGATACATTATATTAACAAAATGCAAGATTACTCTCAAATACGAGAAAGTCAAGCGTCCGGCACCCGTAGGCGATGTACTTCTTGTTTTGTGTTTTTATTATATTTTTACAATTTTGCTTCATCTGCATTTTCATATTGTATTTGTGTGGTATGCTCAAATATAGTTTTGATGTCAGATTTGGTCCTGCACTTCTAGTGATTTTTAGTCATTTTACTATATCTGCCATTCTCATTGCATTTATATTGATTGGCCATATAAATGCGCGCGCACGTAAATCGGCGTTAACCCCCAATGCTTTGCATTGACCGTTCCAAGGCGGTGACCCCAGTTTTATTCATGTGTGTTTTGTGTTTGTTATGTGTTTTTGTGATGTGCTTTGTGATGTTTTGGCAATTGGTCACTTGCCATGAATAAAGGACCTCGGGCTGCTAATAAGAGTTCTCTCCTGCTGTCGCAACTGGAGTTTCGCTTGTTTTATTTTTGGCAATTGGTCACTTGCCATGAATAAGGACCTCGGGCTGCTAATAAGAGTTCTCTCCTGCTGTCGCAACTGGTGTTTCGCTTTGTTTATGTTTGGCAATTGGTCACTTGCCATGAATAAAGAACCTCGGGCTGCTAATAAGAGTTCTCTCCTGCTGTCGCAACTGCTGTTTCGCTTTGTTTATGCTTGGCACTTGGTCACTTGCCATGAATAAAGGACCTCCGGCTGCTAATAAGAGTTTTCTCCTGCTGTCGCAACTGGAGTTTCGCTTTGTTTATGTTTGGCAATTGGTCACTTACCATGAATAAAGGACCTCGGGGCTGCTAATAAGAGTTCTCTCCTGCTGTCGCAACTGGAGTTTCGCTTTGTTTATGTTTGGCAATTGGTCACTTGCCGTGAATAAAGGACCTCGGGCTGCTAACAAGAGTTCTCTCCTGCTGTCCCAACTGGAGTTTTGCTTTGTTTATGTTTGGCAATTGGTCACTTGCCATGAATAAAGGTCCTCGGGCTGCTAATAAGAGTTGTCTCCTGCTGTCGCAACTGGAGTTTCGTTTTGTTTATGTTTGGCAATTGGTCACTTGCCATGAATAAAGGACCTCGGGCTGCTAATAAGAGTTCTCTCCTGCTGTCGCAACTGGAGTTTCGCTTTGTTTATGTTTGGCAATTGGTCACTTGCCATGAATAAAGGACCTCCGGCTGCTAATAAGAGTTCTCTCCTGCTGTCGCAACTGGAGTTTCGCTTTGTTTATGTTTGGCAAAGCGCATTGGGGAGCATCCATTAGTTTTACTGCTATCCTTGTTTGAAATGTTATTGTCTACCGTTGATACACCTTTATAGTGTACAGGATATATAGTGAGAAACATGTACAAGTTTATTTTCCTGGTTATAACTATTTATCCCCCATTCTCTTGCGGAATGTGTATAACGAATGTATTATTAGTTACACTGTAAGTAACTGACGGTGTATGGGGTATTCACCCTCAGTGGTTTCATACCATACGAGAGCGAAGTTCGAGTATGGTATGAAGTCACTGAGGGTGTATGTCCCATACACCCTCAGTTACTAACAGTGTAACGAATATATCCCACCGACTACCTTTCACTGGTTTCTTTTAATTGATCAATACCCCTTGAACATTAACGAAAGACTTCCATGGTGTATTGAAAAATACCCATGGTGTATGAAAAATACCGCATTGTCATGTGACCGCTCTTAGCCAATCGGATCGCGTCATTTATGTAGGAGGTGAGATATTACTGCTGAGATTACATGGCGGGTGTTGATGAACCGTATGATCCTACAAGCCAGGCATGAGATTGGATATTGCAATATGTTTGATACGTGTTGCTACAATTAAAGGTGCTCTTAACAATCTGACAGACAATTTTTGTTATTTAGTTCATACATGTATGTGTTTCCAAACTCGATAACACACAGCAGTAACACAGGATGAGAAATTAATTGGTTTTCGACAGGACTTCCTACGCACATCAGCAGGGCGTATCGTATCGTGTCCATGAATTCTCTCTAGGCCTTCCCGTGGTCCATTAAAGGGGCATGCACACAGATCTTTGTATGTTTTTAAATTGCCATTTAATGTGTAAACTAGAAATCAAATGCATCTGAACTAAACAAAGCATCAAGGCCCTACGACATCAAGATCTAAAGTCTAGAGGCCTTACCACTCGGAAAATCTGGGGCGGTATTCACGAAGCATCTTAAGTTTAATTTATATGATAACATAATGTAGCTTTTTGTTCGCTAAAAATTGGATTAAAAAGGGGTTTTGTCAATTATAATGTGTTGTTTTTTTTCACCATGTAACGGATTGCTTTCTAACAATAAGTCATATTAAACAACAGAATGCCGTCTTTTTTTTACCAATCACTGTTCAATACTATTTTTCTGCTAAAATAAAAAACAGCAAAAAAAAAATAAAATGCGTACACGGGTAGGTCATTTACATGCATTTTCCGAAAAATCTAATTCGGTGACCCCCATTTTTTATGGTTTCATTGTATTAGGCATTGAACGATCTAAAAAAATAGGTAAAAATGAAAAAAAAATCCATGGAAGGAAAAAATGTAGATATCGTCTTTAATACAATAGGTTTTCATATGATGCAAAATGTTTGTTTTGTCTCCATATTTACAAAAATAATCATGATTTAAGATGGGCATGCCAATTTATATACCGCAATTTTATCAGAAATCATTCGATTTCTAAGGCAAATCATTGAGATATAATAAAAGCGTATCGTTAAATTTACACGCGAATTAACTCTGGATTTGCAAATCTGTTTAAAAAAACGCAATACGAATGACTCTGGATTATATATAACACGGGAATTAATCTGTGATTAGCAAACACAGAGTTAATTTTAGGTTAATTCACCACTAAAGAAATTGGGCATAAGTGTCCTAGTTTCTCGTCAAAGGAATGTTAATCCATGCATGATTTTTGCATGGGCAAATCCCGTTATTCTGGTCAGTGAAGTGTTTCAAGTTTTAGGGTCTTCTCATAAATTTATACTAGTATCCAAAATTGAACAAAAAGATTGGTACAGCAAATGGAGAAAAAATAGGTAATTTTAAACAAATTGGCGTGGTTTTTCCATGCAAATTTACTTATTGGTGGACAAAAACTTGCCAAATTATTTTAAATTTCGTAAATTGTTGAAATCATTTTATATTGTAAACTACTTATACTGTTAAACATGTTTCATAGGCGGCCCTTAAAATGACTTGCCCATTTGATGACAGTTAATATTACCGTTAAAAGTACAGTTATTCATGGAAAGCATGCAACATGAAGAAATCAACACAGTGTTTTTAACAATAGAGTGACATTTGTCTTTAACTGGTGGAATCATATAATTTATGTATCGATATATATACAGACAGTACTGTTCTGTATTCAAATTTGATTAGTGGCAATACACGGTGATTGGTAATAAATGAACGATACTAATTAATATTGATAGGTGTAACACCCCATATTACCCTTCAACAAATAATTTTATAAACGTACATCAAAAGATTCGTTCACTGAACAAGAATGGAATATTATCCATCTGTCTCGTTTTTTTGTTTTGACATAACATAATAATTATAATTCTTTTTTAAAGGCCATAGGATAAGTTCAAGTGTGTTGCTCGTGTATATACAGTTTTGTTAATGTTAAGTGTGACGTTTATAATCCAGACCTGTTAGTTTTCTATGCTGATTCGTTATAATGCGACAATATTTTACAGTATGTTTATTGTTATACCCCCACAAACGAACTTTAGGGGTTTATATAGGAGTGCGCTCGTCGGTCTGTCGGTCCGTCGGTCTGTCAGTCTGTTGGTTTTTGATTTCCGGATGATAACTCAAGAAAGGCTTGACATATTCAAATAATTGTTGGTACACATGTGTAACATCTTAGAATACGGGTCAAGTTCGATGTTGGTTACAAACCACTAAATTTTGACAGAGTTATGGCCCCTTTTCGAATTAAAATTCCCTAAAAACATGGTTTCCTGACGATAACTCAAGAATGGCTTGACATATTCAAATAATTCTTCGTATACATGTGTATCATTATAAAATACAGGTCAGGTTCGACATTGGTTACAAACCACTAAATTTTGACACAGCTATGGCCCCTTTTTGACTTAAATTCTCGAAAAACATAGACAATAACTCATAAAAGGCTTCACATATTTACATTATTTTTGGTACATGGGTGTAACATCACAAAATAGAGATCAAGTTCAACTTTGGTTACAAACCACTAAATGTTGACAGAGTTATGGCTCCTGAATTAAATTTTTCCAAATACACTGTTGACCATTATTTTTGAATGGATGCCATAGTTTTGTGACGAGGCCATTTTGTATATCCGTCACTCGTGTGACAATTCTAGTTCTACCTGTTTTGGTGGATTTTAATAGGTTGTTCAAATATTACATTACATATGTATACTGGCTCATTGATTGATTGATTCTTTCATTCATTCCGTGATTCCGTGATTCGTTAATTCGTTGACTCACTCACTCGTGTATTTTCGCCCTGTTGTAAATCATAATAGACGCTGTCAACCGTTTTAAATAATCAAATTTGTATAATGTAACTATTATCAACATATGAGCTACTGTCATTTGATCATGACTGTCATTTGGGAAACAATGCAAAGTTAATCAAATGCATCAACGATATATTATTTGTTAGACACATTGTCACATGATGCGACAAAACTTTGACATTGACATCAGATATGTAGGTATGTTTCCTTTCAATTTAAAGCGCCATAAATTAAGTTGCAGTTTTACAGTTTAAAGGGTCTTAGCAACAAATTTTCGTGTTTTTGAAAAAAAAAACTAAAGCATTTGGGCTAATCAATAACAAATATTATATACATAAAAAAAAACAGACTGTATAGTAAAAAAATATTTGCCTCCCCAGGGATTCACGATAATCACTCGGCCAGTTGGCCTTACAGATATGTATCTGTATTTCTACGCTACAGGGTATGTATGCTTAACATAGTTCTTTATTTCGAATATCTGATTATTAACATTTAATGTTTACTATTTCTTCTATTTATGTCTTTTTGTTGTTATTCGTCAGCTTCTTCTTATTATTAAATTCTATTAATTGATTCACTGTTTTGTAAAATCATTTTATTTTGCGGTGTCTTGTACATTTGTTCATTTTCATGTACACATTTTGTAATAATCATGGGCAAAGATAATTCGCGGGTTCAGACCGCGAAAGGCGCGAAAATTAGGCAATCGCGTGATAAAATTATTTTTACGATAGTTTAAGGAAATGTACAAAACAAAGACATTCAGCTATCACACCAGGGCAGGGCTGGTATTCACAAAACTCCTAAGGGAAATCTTAACTTATGTTGTACTTTAGTGGAAATTTCAGATCAAATTTTCGATGTGAAATTAAAAGGCTGCATTACTAAACAAATAAGCAATGTTTACAAGTTTATAACATTTCAATGTTAAAAGACCTATACACGAAAGAGCCAGAGACTTAAGGAATTTGATGAATTTAAGGAATTTACTTAAGTTTTCCCTAAGGAGCTTTGTGAATATGGGCTCTGGTATTCATAAAGGTACTTAGGGAAATCTTAGCTTATGTTGTACTTAAGCGAAAATTTCAGATCACATTTTCTATGTGAAATCCAATGATTTATATACAAAGAAGGCTGCAATACTAAACATATAAGCAATATTTACACGTTTACAACATTTTAATGTAAAAATACCTATACAAGAAACAGCCAGAGACTTTAGGAATTTTATGAATTTAAGGAATTTACTTAAGTTTTCCCTAAGTAAGTTTGTGAATACGGGCCCAGGCTTCAATGTCAGTTCAAGGAAATACTACTATTTAAAATTCCGTCGATATGAACAGCGATATACTTCCGCGTTCTCTCTCGGTTATTAGTGTAATAAATACATCAAATTTTAATGTATGCTACTCGAGTTCACGAGTGTCAGCTTAATTTGTCCGAGGTTTAACATTCTTTAAAATATTGACAATATGATCGAACACTCTCTCCCTGATAGTTTCTTTACAATAATAATTTTTATTCGGTTCTTTTAACGAAGGCGGCAAGCATTATATTGTTATGTCAGAGTACGGCATTGTTCTGGAAAATTATATTCATTGGCACAAATATCAGTATGAACTTACCCGCTTCGATTAATAAGCCAATAGTCCATAAGCCCCGCTTTCGTCTGGTTGATCAAAAAACTAATTTACATAAGCCAGCAGATGGCTATATTCTAAAGCTACCTGGAGATGCACTACAAAGCATTAATTGGTGAATCACCACAGCGTTGCACTCTACCAGTCTAGTCATATTTACATATAACATATTTCACACGCGAATGAGTGTAATGACTGTTCAAATCAGCGCTCGAGATGCAGTGCCAAAATATTGATTGGCGGATTGCCCACGGATTGCACTCACTCTAACAGTGTACTTAGATTTACGTACGACATATTTCACACACAAATGAGTGTAATGACTGTCCCAAGCAGCGTTCGAGATGTACTTGCCAATCAGTGATTTAGTGGATAATCAAAGATCGTAAGATCATACAACTTTAGTTGTGCTTAAGTGAAAGTTTTAGACCAACTTTTCTATGCAAAATCCAATGATTTATGTTTACAAAAGGGTTAAATGCACAACATCTTAGCATTATTTAGAAGTTAAAACATTTTATAGTAAAACATATACCTAAAGCAGACATAGACCTAAGGAAGTTGATAAATTTTAGAAATTTACTTGAGTTTTCCCTAAGGAGTGTTGTGAATACGGGCCCTGAACAAAGGAGGGCATGAGTCACAAGAGTCATTCCTAGTGCCGACTATGTGTTTATTATCCTTATAAACACGTTTATATGTTAATACAATCGAAACGCGATTCTACGAATAGTTACGGGAGACACGAGTTTATTTCTAGTTCCGCGTTTCTCGTTATGTCGCATCTTATTGGAAATTACGGTAGTAACGTAATTTTGTTGCATTTAGTGTTAAGTTAAGGCATGTCGCAGCGTTTACTTGAGTTAACGCACACATTAAACTAATTGTTTTTTTGCATGTATTCCCAACTCCAAGTCCAAGTATTCGCATTATGCAGCAATTTTAAAATTAAGCATAAAATCCTCGAAAACAATTTAATATTGGTAGTCACGAAAGTCAGTTAGTCAACCCAAATAATCACACACTACATCATTTAAAGTAGATTAACGTATTAAAAACTGTGTTTGTCCATTGCGCAAACTGGCTTTGTGTCTGACTTGGCAGATGTGTGAAATCTGCGTCGGGGAGGTATGAAAAGTCTCGGTGATAATCCGTTTCGGAGAATCGCGTTTACAATTCAATACTAACACTATGATGGGACCTTGGAATTTATTCGAAGTAACGCATCTTTCGTTCAATCGCGAATTGATAGCTGTTATCGCATCTGTTTGTAGTTAAAAAGGCGGACGGGACCGATCACCTTATTCGTAGTATCCCGTCATTTCGTAGAATCGCGATTCGCAGTATCGCGTTTCGACTGCATGTTTAAACCGATGTAATACGCAACTTGAACTATGTGTTCACATACATTTCTATTTCACCGAAAAGGTTATATCTAGTTCACCGAAAAGGTTACATCTAGTTCACCGAGAATAAGTACTACAGTATTGTTTACTCGTCACTGATTGTTTATTATGTAATAACATAGAGGTAATAAACACTACAGAATACTACAGTATGGTCTACTCGTCACTGATTGTTTATTATGTAATAACATAGAGGTAATAAACACTACAGAATACTACAGTATTGTCTACTCGTCACTGATTGTTTATTATGTAATAACATAGAGGTAATAAACACTACAGAATACTACAGTATTGTCTACTCGTCACTGATTGTTTATTATGTAATAACATAAAGGTAATAAACACTACAGAATACGGCTTGAGGATTTACATTGAGCGCGATTTAATTTATTTTTTAAAGGTCAATATTGTTTAAGTGGTGTTAATAAAAGTATCTGGATGACAGAAAAATTTGGAAAGAACAAAGACAAGGCATGAAATGTTGGCAACACGAGTTCCACAAAAGCATAAAACAAATAATTAAATATGCGTTTGGAAACAGAATTATATTTTATGACATGAATATTGCGTGTAAAGTAATCAGCAGTATAATGACGATAATTATGCAGTTTGATAAAAACCCAGGTATGTCATTATTTAATTAAAAAGGCTCTATATGAACAGAACAGAACAGAACAGAACAGAACAGAAATTTATTACGACTTGTACATAGTACATCGTCAGTCTTGACCATATTATATTACACATATCAAAAGGTCATGTGAAAAGGAAGTGATCATACAATAATAAAAATTCTACATACTATCTAACTTGATACATGAAAGTGGTTGGAAACAATCGCATTATTACAAAATATTTATTAGACAGGGTGACAATAGGCTATTATGCTGTTGATATTTATGGAAAATAAACTAAATGTTGACAATGGATTATTTAACGCATAACATGTGGATTATTATATTATTTTGCTAATAACAATAATAAATAACGCACATTTATTTGCATAGATTAAATATGACAACAAATGTAACAATCGCACATGTCTATTTCTTATCAGTGTAAAAATAAATTTTTGTTGTATAACATAAATGTGGAAAATGGATTATCTAACAAATAACTTGTGAAAAATGGATTATCTAACAAATAACTTGTGAAAAATGGATTATCTAACAAATAACATGTGGATTATTATGCTATTATTAATAAATTGTATAGCAGTATTTGTGTATATTAAATGTGGTAACACCGGTAACAATCAGACATTTCTATTTCACATCGTGTAATGGCATTATTGGTACAATTAATTGAAGCATAAACTAACAAGTTATTATGCGGTTTTGACTTGCGTAGAAACACACGCTTAAAACACGCTCTCTGATTATAAGAATTTTATACATAAAAAGAAACAAACAATCAAATAAACAAACAAACAACCAAACACGCGGGACATAACAATTCAGCTGGTCGTACTCGTATTATGAACAACATTCAAGATGGACTTCCTGATTAACAGAGCTTGTTTAACAAAAACAGATAAATTAATAAGTTCTTTTTTAGTACATGTTCTCATAAGGCTTAAGAATTTATATACTGATGGCCGCATGAAATAATGTGATTTTATGTATTTTTTCCTGATGTCCTTATAACAAGGGCAGATTAAAATAAAATGGTATTCATCTTCAATGTCGCGTGAGTTACAACTAATACAATATCTTTCTTCTCTAGCTATGCTATTATTACTGAACCTACCCGTTTGAATTCTTAATGGATGATTGGACATTCTTAATCTACAGAAGTAAAATCTGAGACTTTTAGGTAAGGCATCTAAATATTTTTCATATTCAAACGATATTTTAAATTCTTTGTACAATATTAAAACTGAACTTTCAAGTGTGTGTAACCAATCTTGTTTAAAACAATCTATGACTCTGCATTTAAATTCAGACAGAAATGCGTTTTTGTTAACAGAGTGGTAATTTTCAAACACGAACGCGAACCCATAATCATTTAGGAGATTTTTTACATTCGTTACCCAATTTCTCTTTCCACTATTACAGTCTTTAAGAGCCTCGTTATAAACAACCCTTAATATAATATTATCACTGTCTATAATTTTAAACCAGTATTTAATTATTCGAATGTATCTGTGAATATAAAGTGGATATCTGCCAAGTTCACCATAAACCGCAGCAGAACACGTATTGCTTCTTACTCTTAGTAATCTTTTACAAAATTTAAGGTGAATTCTTTCTAGTTCCTTTGATTTGGTATAACCCCAAATTTCACACGAATAGTTAATTATTGGTGATACAAATGCATCGAATAGTTGACAAAATGTTTTTGGCGAAAGATCAAAGTTGTTGCATTTACAAAATAAAACATTTAAAGATTTTAAGGCTTTGCCATTGAGATGTTCAATGTTTTTACAAAAGTTCCCTGTGTAATTAAAAACAGTACCTAGATAATTAAAATCATCCACAACTTCGATTGGTTGGCCATTATAGGTCCACTTTTCATTTGCTGATAAGCCCCCACGTTTTCGGAAGACCATTATTTTAGTTTTTGTAATATTTACAGTTAGACCCCATGTATAACAATATGAAAACAAATGATCCAAGTGCCTCTGAGTTTCTTCAGGAGTTTTACCTATGATAGCCATATCATCAGCAAACAACAACAAAATCAAAATTAAATCATCAATACTTAAGCCTGAATCAATGTCACACTGCAAATAAAGCTCTAAATCTTCAACAAATAATGAAAACAAAAGAGGTGACATCACTTCCCCTTGTCGTAAACCCACAGCGTAATTGAAATATTCAGAGTAAGAAGAGCATACCTTAACACAAGATTTAACTTTTTGGTACATGTCTTTAACAATTCTTAGAAGTTTTCCATCAATACCAGTTTTAAACATTTTTAACCAAAGCGCATTTCTATAAATAGAATCAAAGCATTTCATCATGTCCACGTATATGACGTAAAGCCTCTTATTATCATTGAGGTATTTCTGAACAAGAGAATGTAAAATAAAAATTGGATCTACTGTGGAACGCCCTTTACGAAATCCGAATTGAGCATCCGAAATACTGTTATTGTTAGTACAGAACGTTTCAGTGCGTTTATTTATGACTGTAGTAAATAGCTTAGACATACAACTTACAAGTGTAATACCGCGATAATTATTAACTTCGCTTTTGTCGCCTTTTTTATGTAATGGTATTATCAAGCCGTCCATCCAGCTTTCTGGGTAGTACCCTGAATTTAAAATCCCATTAAAAATATCACATAAATGACTAGCGAGAATATCAATACATTCTATAAAATACTCGTTTAATAACTGATCATTGCCTGAAGCTTTATTACGCTTGAGCGATTTAACTGCACTGTGAATTTCACTTACGGTAATAGGCTGGTCAAATTCGTTATTACAACCAGATAAATTATCAAAATCATGATGGCTACAAAAATATTCTGCTTCTTCATTGTAACAGTTTGATAGACCATTACTTAAATTGGCAAAGTATTCTTTAAATGTATCAATAGAAATACCAGCATAATCGTGTTTTGATTTACTTTTGAAATATTTCCAACATTCTTTGGGTTTACATTTTTTCAGACGTTCAATTTCTTTCATTTTTTCCCTATAACTGGTATTTTTATATTTCCTTACATTTTTTTTATAAGAGGCTTTACGTTCCATTAATAGTACTCTATTTACGTTATTTTGATCAGAATTGAATAGGCGTAATGCTTGCAAATACAATTCTCGCGCAGAAGTACACTCATCATTAAACCAATCTGTGTTATTTAAAACAGTATTTTTTGAAAAAAGAGGCTTGTTATTGACAAAATAGCACTTAGAAAATAACGGATTAGCCACTGATAAAATAATATCAGAAAAATCTCCAACCGTTTTATTAATAGAGTCCCTACAACTTATATCAATACTTCTGACAATATTGTTAAAACGCGGTAAGCCTCCAATAATACCTGAACGGAAGCGTTCCTTGTTTTCATCGTTCCATTTAAATTTAATCTCAAACTGTGGATTATCGTGCTGAGCAGGTTTTGGGCATAATAATGAAAAATGTAACGGTGCGTGGTCATTCCATTCATTAAATGGTTCAATAGTAAAATCATTTATCAGTGAAAAATGACGTTCATTCATTAAAAGATAATCGATAACAGAACAACCGTTATTCGAACAAAACGTGTAGTTACTAGTATTAAATATACGACCATTCGCAATACGTAGAGACGTAGATTTGCAAAGATCTAACAATTTAATACCGTGACTATTCTGGACATTATCGACCGAGGCCCGTACGGGGGTACAATCAGGCTCATAGTCAGGGTCATCAAATGAATTATTTACACAATCATAAGAGATAAAATCGCATTTATTACCAACCCTACTGTTTAGATCGCCACATACTACTACGCATCCAAGCGAATTGAATACAGAAATATCATGTTCAATAGTATCAAACAAATCAATACTAACAAAATTATTGGCCGGAGACTCCTCACCCCAAATATATGCCCCGCATAAATATATATCTTCAACAGTATTAAAAAACAGATGATCTAATTTAATCCAGATAATAGTGTCATGATGATTTTTAGCTATTTTAATGCCATCTTTCAAATGATCTTTATATAACAAAATAATACCTCCACTATTTCTTCTAGCTTTACGGTTATGAAATTTTCTATAAAAGTTGTGTGTTGTGTAACCATTTAAAGAAATATTACTATCAGAATTAGTCCAGGATTCATACAAAAAGCAAATGTCAGAATAAGCAATAATATTTACAAAATCTGGTGATTGCTGTTTCTCCTTTGAGAGTCCATGTACGTTCCACGAGAGAACTGATAGCTCACCCTCAGCGCCCCCCTAGTCCCTGACCGGTTGTCCGTCCACGTACAAGGTATCGTATACCAGCCAAGCACGTTTACCCTTGTCCCTGGCGTCCTTCATCTGCTTCACAAGCTTCCGGCGTTTGTCTGATACCGCCTTTGGAAATTGTTCAAACATGGAATATTTGGTACCCTTAAGTAGTTTCCACTCCCTACGCACTCGTTCGCGATCCTGGAAAAATGTAAACTTTGCCACAATATTCCTCATTTTTCCGGAAATCGGGTGACCAGGTGACCGATGAACCCGCTCAAACCGGATGGAATCCACCATATCCTTCGAAAGCTTCAGGGCTGACTGCATGTGTTCCCTCAGCTTCCGTTCCGACACTTCCGCCGACTCGTTTCCGGTCGAATTATCTTCTGGAATGTTTGTAAAGATAAGGTTATTCCTCATCGACTGTGATTGGAGGTAGGTAACCTCCTCCTGTAGCTCGTCACGTTGTCTCTCTAGATCACTGACCCTGGTGGACATCAGGGTAGAACCCATATCAGCCAATTCTAACCTGTCTTCTAGTCGGCTTACCCGCTCCTCTGTGGCCTTAGCACGATCCTCAATCGCAATCCAAACATGTCTTATTTCTTTTTCAAAGTCTGTAACCTTCATCTCAAGCGACTGAATACCATCTAGTTTCTTTTCCATTGAACAAATGCGTTCTACCAGTAATTGAATAGTTTCCGTCAGAGTCTTGATACAGGGTTGCCCCCCACCGCTCGCCATTCTACCCCGAACGTCACTATCACCTTCACTAACAAACACCTCACATGAATTAACCGGCTTACTTAGCTCAGGATCACTGCCATATAAGACAGAGTTAACTTGGTTTAGTAAGGAACTTACTGAAGTGTCCAGGTCGTCTGACGGGCCTCTTTGTTTACAATGTTTACTTTTGTTCGTCACACCGCCACTATTTCCACTGCTGTTACGATCTTTTCGTGTATTCCTCTGATTCCCCTGATTTTGTGGCATTATAGTTTACATACCCACATAATAATCCATCACTTTGTATGAAAATATGCACTTGGAGACGGTCGTTTACCACTAAAATACAATATTTTTTCAATTTTTTATTGGAGCGCGAAATACACGACCATCCACGTCCTAGTCACGTGACTAACCAATATGTTTTATTTGTTCTTAATTTAAACGGTTGTAGTTTTGTTTATGATACTTAACGATGTATTTTGTGAATTTTAATACCTAATAACAAATAAAAACTAAAAATAGGTATGGACAATGGCTCTATTTAGAGCATACGTTGTATTGTATCGCGTCCTCCTAGAAATCTAAGTAAAGCTTTTGCTTGGAAAAGACAGAAGTAATTATTTCATCAGGATATAAATATAAATAATTATTGTTTTAGCACAAGATTTGGTTTATTTTATCATATGAAGCATAAGCTTGGTTTTGTGTAAACCACCTTAATATATGTTTTGCATATGAAAACAGTTTCACACAACACAGAAAAACCGTTTGATGCACGTTTTAAGGGACTTGTTCACATGGTTTCGCATGTTTTGATGTATGCCATTAAATGTCTTAACTTGACAGATTTAAGCATTTGATGTATGCCATGTCTTAACTTGACATATTTAAGCATTTGATGTATGCCATGTCGTAACTTGACTGATTTAAGCATTTGATGTATGCCATGTCTTAACTTGACATATTTAAGCATTTGATGTATGCCATGTCGTAACTTGACAGATTTAAGCATTATATGTATGCCATGTCTTAACTTGACAGATTTAAGCATCGAAACTAAAAAGCCCAAGTATAATAACAAGAAAAGTATTGAGAAAAAAAAGGAAAAAACAAAATTGGTCCCACCGGGGTTCGAACTCGGGACCTGCGGATTATAAGGTAATCGCTTTATCTCTTGGCCATTCCGACTTCTATATTTCATTCTGCATTATTCACTTGATGTAAGTGTTCCACGTGATGTCAGCAGTGTTAACAAACACAACAGAAACACTCCAAATTTTCCCATCGTTTAGCGTTCCAAACGCTTTATAATGTTATCAATTTCAGCTGATGATTACTCATAAACGAAACAGTTTTTATAGTATATTTCTAGGTCCGTAGTGTTATTTTGCTCTCTTGTATACATTGTTCTTTTATTTTTGGAATCGGTGACAAAAAGTTGAAATAGTGTCAATTCGTCAAACTGTGCCTTTAAGGTCCCTTTAAGGATTTTTTTGTTTGGTTATTTGGGCTATACGGCAACTCAACACATTATTGTCATATCGTGCCGTTCACGTATGTTGATTTCTATATAAATTAGAAAATGTGAACTAAATTTTGTTATATGTGTTTATTTCTTTCAAGTACTGGATTAATGTATAAGATGGCACTGTTTGAAAAAGTTCTTTAAATGAATTTACTTGGAAATATCTTTCGCGAATATCACCGAGGTCCGTGCAATTAATAAGCATATGTTTCACAGTAAAATGTTCGTCACAAAGTGTACAATGAGGTGCTTCTTCTCTTTTTAAAAGGTACGACTGTGTTAATCAGGTATGTCCTATTCTAGGCTTAAACTCGTCTAGTTTGTTAAAGGTTGCCTCGTTCCAAATTCCTTGCCATTCTGATTTTATTAGTTTATTAATTGCCCTTGGGGGGGGGGGGGGGGCTTACATTACAAACGCTGCTTACATTACAAAAAGGGGCATTTATTGTAGTCTGCTTTATGGATTTGGCATGGGTATGTTTTGGGCTTTTCTCGTGGTCTAAATCGTGCTTTGTCTGCCTTTTTTGAATGTTGCTTATTGAACTTTACGACTGTTAACAATTCTGTATGCATTGTTCAAGCATTATATTCACAAGTGACCAACAAAGTTAACGCTGACAGATCAAACACAACACAAAGCATCGTGAATTTTTTTTGACATTTAATATTAAATAGCTAATTAACGTCGAATAAAACGCATACGATAAAAAGTGCATTTTAAAATCAGCTGGCTTATAAAAGCTTAACATTGCTACTTTTTTCAATAGGTCGAAGTCGCGAAACTACAATTGCGTTAACAGTGTTTACTTTACAAACGACTCTTGGGGCATTTATTGTTGTCTGCCTGATGGGTTAGGCGTGCTTATGTTTTGGGCTTTTCTCCTTGTCTGTTCAAAGGTGATGAGATTATTTATATGGAAACTGCAAGAATGTTAACGCTGACGATCATACACAGCAAAAAGCACCGTTCGTACTGATTTGGCTGACATTTAATGCGAAATATTTCTACAGTTTTCAATAGGACGCCTGTTGCTGTTGTTGCTTTTTTATTTACCGAGGCTGATTCTCCCAGTATGAGAGGCAGTCATATGTATATGTATATGTGTTTATATGTGTTTTGGAAATCTACCCGATATATGTGACTCTCCAGATTCCAGGTTAGACTGTGTATCTGTACTTATATATCTGCATAATTCTGTTCCTATGTATATAATTGAAAATGTGTATCTCTTCTTTCTACTGCCAACTATTATATTGTATACTTCATTTGCCACGTAAAATGGTATGAATGCATAAACGGTGCTTGACTTGACTTTTAAACGCATTAATTTGGCGTAGAATTAGTGTCTGCTCTGTTAAAAAAAAAATAGACGAAGGCTGTAGAAGAACATAATAGTTTGTGACAGGCTTTCATGCATTCTGAGCGAATATGACAGGGATATGTAGTTAAGAGTGCGTTCATTATCACAACATTTGTTGTTATTACTTTTTGGCTTCATGTGTATAATGAGTTCATCCTCGTTCCAAATGATTAAGTTGAATGTTCGTTCCAAATGATTAAGTTGAATGTTCGTCCAAATGATTAAGTTGAATGTTCGTTCCAAATGATTAAGTTGAATGTTCGTTCCAAATGATTAAGTTGAATGTTCGTTCCAAATGATTAGGTTGAATGTTCGTTCCAAATTATTAAGTTGAATGTTCGTTCGGGCGCTTTGATTAAAATGATTAAATGATTAAGTTTGATTAAAATGATTAAATGATTAAGTTGAATTTTCGTTCCAAATGATTAAGTTGAATGTTCGTTCCAAATGATTAAGTTGAATGTTCGTACCAAATGATTAAGTTGAATGTTCGTTCCAAATGATTAAGTTGAATGTTCGTTCGGGCGCTTTGATTAAAATGATTAAATGATTAAGTTTGATTAAATGATTAAGTTTGATTTAAATGATTATGTGATTAAGTTGAATGCTCGTTCCAAATGATTAAGTTGAATGTTCGTTCCAAATGATTAAGTTGAATGTTCGTTCCAAATGATTAAGTTGAATGTTCGTTCGGGCGATTTGTGAATAAATCTTATCCTTAAGCTACTTGCAATTAATAGTATGGCGTGTTTTTGCTTGTTTTGCTGGAAAGAGCAGTGCAAAATGGAAAAAATAAGTGTAATAAATAGTGAATATTTGCAGAAAAACAATGAACATATTTAATTTATGTTTTTGGACATTGAAAAATAAATGTGTTTCAGTGTCCAACTATTTAGAGTCACAAACAATTATTGTTCAAAATTTGTCCGAAAACATTAGCATCTGCTATATGGTCATACAAATCGCAAATAAAGGACGCGCTAGTTACTATTGTTATCTGAGATTATGGCGTAGGTTTATTGTCCGATGCGTTAACATATGACACGATGCTGTATTTTGCACCATAACACAACTTGCTAAAATTGCCACGCAAAGTGGTGTTAAAAAAACTTCGCAACATTAAATTGATAAACAAAACCTATAAACACCACTCTACGAGAAATGTTTATTAGTTCCCTTTAGTTGTATGGGTGTCCATTCCGAATCAGTATCTGTAAGAAAACACAGGTTGCAATTTATTTTTTTGTCTGAAAGTGTCCGAAAACGTTAGTCTTCGTCCAAGGCCACCAGTTGGAACTTGGGACATAATGTTATGATACTGCTGACTCGAAATACAATTATTATGGCCGATTTAAGGGTGTCAAAAAACATAGAATTAACAGTATCCAAAAACATAGAATTAACGGTTATATAAAGTCGATGATCGCGTAAGATGTCCCGATATGGTGCATACATTTTGTGATTTATTATTAGATACCATGCAAAGGATACATAAAAGTGTGATTTGCATACTTAAAAAAAACGCATGAAAGGGGGGGGGGGGTGTCACCAAAATGCATAATGATTAATTTATTTTTGGATACTTATTGCCTGTTTGATATAGCAATTATTCAACATGCTTGTCCGATATACATTGCAAAATGAGTAGTTTGTAATACTGAATAACACTTTCTAGCGCATCTGTTGTGGCATGTATTATTAAAGTTTATTTCAATCGTCAGAAGTCTCATTAATATATTTTATGACATTTTCCACTGCCTAATTTACAAGAAGAAATGTAATGATTACGTTGAATTTTCGGTCATTGTTTAGGTCAAGTAAGCGCTACAGTTGTTGTTTTAATGAATGCTTTGCATTGACCGTTCCAAGGCGGTGACCCCAGTTTTAATCATTTTATGTTTTGTGTTATGTCGTATGTATTGTCCTGTATTTTATAGGCCAATGGTCACTTGCCTCAAATAAACGTCCAACGGATGGTAATAAGGGTTTCTCGCCTGATAATGCCTCTGGAGATTCATTATTCCTATATTAAACATGTAAAAATCAACACCGCCTGGGTTCGTATATTCAATCAAATTCGATCTGTAATCAACAGAACTAATGACTGTATTATACAAACTATATTACTCGCTAAGTTGTATAATTTATATGCAATATTTTATTTACTCATAGTATATTTACATACATACATATATTCATGGAGGCATGCATAATACACATATACACATATATAACATTAATACATAATCATGTACCAAAAATGTAGCATTAATCGTCCATGTTCACATGTAGTCCGATCACTTAATACTTCCGGCAAGTCAAGTTATTTTTTGTTTATTGTAGGCACATATATCACATATAATCATTAGTTATGTAAAGCTTTTTACCAGCTTCTCAGCTACTGTATCATTTTACTATCGAATACACTGATCTTTTGTACTATAATGTATTACGAAAGGAGAGAAAACAGGTTGCATATGTGGATAATTTTTAATTCTACGATGAGCATTAATCGTGCATGTTCACATATAGTCCGATCACGTTATTCTTCCGGCTTCTCAGTTACAGTAGCTATCGGAAATACTTATCCTTTGTGTTTTTGCCCTGATTTGTGAGTGTCAAGATTAAATTGCGACCTGTGTTGCATTAAATCTATGTGACTTTTACGTGTATCGACAATTTTGAAGTATCTAGCGTACCAAAGGCACATTGGTAGTTTGTTAGACGGTATGGGTGTTATTCATTTTGAATCTGCTACTGTGACACAGTCACTGACTTTCAGAGGCAGTTAACAATAGTGAAGTTGACTAATATCTTTATGTTGTTTGTTGACAAGTCAAAGGCGATATGGATTCGTTGTTGACAAGCTTTAAAGGTCAGTAAGTTACATGGTATAAATTTATTCCAGAAGTATTAAAGCGGCACAGTGTATGTCTATTGAGTTAACTGAATATATGTTTTACCATCGGTACGACTATCATGCATATCAATGCTGACGATGTTGTTTCGGCTTACCAAGCTGTCAATACTGCGATTTAAAAAACGAAATAACTTGATCGATTTTAACTTTATTGTAAGTCTCTTTCTGTGTCCGAATTGTTACTCTGTCTGTTTTGCTATACATTCTAACATGATACTCGCTAATTTTTTCAAAGATCACACGTATAGTTGTTAAACTACCCAATAAACAACGCAAAGTGTAGTCCCGATTCTAAGCGCAGAATAGTACAATATAGTTCTCATTATTATTGCAAAAATATTGTCAAATCGTGGTAGAATCGAAATAATTTTCGCATTATCGTTGTTTATCTTGTTTATAAACAACTCTTTGTAGTTCTGATGCGTGGCTAGTAAACCACTTGCGCTAACGCCTACGTGGTTTAATTCATACGCACCAGAACGACAAGGAGTTGTTTATTGACCGATAAACAACGATAATGCGAAATTTATTTCTTAATTTTTATAACATCGTTAATGAGATAACTTGTGTGTGTGTGACATCATTTTTATGTAAGAGTTTGTTCCCTTAAGCTACGCTATCGTAAGACTCCGATAATTGTCTGCGTGCGCGCATAATTCAGTTCCAACCATGACCGGCTTCTGTTATACGACAGTTGTGTCATTCAGAAGCAAATTATTTTTAATAATATGGAGCGCATAAATATTAAGTATTGTTTCTTTTGCAGATAAAACTAGACAACAGCAATGATATTATATATACCCATTATCAATAAAATAAATCACCAATATATTGTAACGTGCTATATAATCTACTATGTCGATTTATTTAGGAAATATTATCTTCTCATCTTTGTAAAGAAAAATCATTCTGTAAAATATCTGTATAGTTTTATATTCACATACCATTTTTACAATTACATAAAAATAACTTTGAATGGAAGTACCACATTTTATTTTCAGAACCCCTGTCTTTTGGTAAATTCCAGTAAAAAAGATCAGTACATAGCCATAATTCAATTTCCAGTAATTATGGATGTGTGGGAATTTGTTTGTTGAATAAGAAATGTTAATTCAGAGATATTGAAACATCAAGAAACTCTATTTGTCAGTGAATGTATTGAAAACAAAAACTCACCCGGAAAGTGTAAAACCAATCCTTTAACGAATTGGGCGAGTTATAAACCGTATAGGGAAACTAGGCGATATATTACGACATTTGGACATGCTTATTAAAATTGAAACCACAAATTTAATTATTAATGATTTCATGAAAAAATTTGAAAAATCCAATTTGAATATAATACGATCGAGTCAAAAATAGATTTTCCATTTTACGTATTAAAGTTTTAATCGGTTTCGTTGGACAAACAGTAACATAACTTTCAATGTGCAACTTAGAAATGTTTGTTCTGGGATGCATTTGTTTCGAGGCTTTATTTTTTTTGCCTTTCCTTAATTAGCTCGTAACTTACATTAATCCCATAAGACATATAACGCAAACATTGTATTTATATACACGTCTCCGTGTAATACTAAATAATTAATAATCGTAATCCGATTTTGTTTTCAATAATATGTCAATAAAATGTTTATCATTTATAACCGGCGGTCATATTGTTTTAGACGCAGTACCGTTGGGAACTATCAATGCGTTGTTTAAAGTGCCAGACAACGTCTAGACCCTATAATAATGATGAATAATGACTACAGGAGTCCATACGGAAAGCCGTCGGCCACTGGCAAACTAACTTATTTCCAATTTTCGTCCTTGATACTAGTCCTGGTCCGCGACGGTAGTTCTTTTGTTGTCAATTACAAAAAACATAATATTTGGCAAATGAGTTTGCTAATCAGAGCCTTAAGCAAAGTTATCGCTAATTATTGTATCAAACAAAATTTGTCTGCCTTCAAAGTGACGTCTTTCCTACAGAATCAGTGTACTACGTTGGGCAGATCAAATATTGCAGATAGAGACGCGATCGAAGCACATAGTAGTTCTTAAGTGGTTGACTTTTCTTCTGCAGTGTAATACGTGGGGCAGCTCAAATATTGCAGATAGAGACGCGATCGAAGCACATAGTAGTTCTTAAGTGGTTGACTTTTCTTCTGCAGTGTAATACGTGGGGCAGCTCAAATATTGCAGATAGAGACGCGATCAATGCACATAGTAGTTCTTAAGTGGTTGCCTTTTCTTCTGCAGTGTAATACGTGGGGCAGCTCAAATATTGCAGATAGAGACGCGATCAATGCACATAGTAGTTCTTAAGTGGTTGCCTTTTCTTCTGCAGTGTAATACGTGGGGCAGCTCAAATATTGCAGATAGAGACGCGATCAATGCACATAGTAGTTCTTAAGTGGTTGCCTTTTCTTCTGCAGTGTAATACGTGGGACAGCTCAAATATTGCAGATAGAGACGCGATCAATGCACATAGTAGTTCTTAAGTGGTTGACTTTTCTTCTGCAGTGTAATACGTGGGGCAGCTCAAATATTGCAGATAGAGACGCGATCAATGCACATAGTAGTTTATTGCAGATAGAGACGCGATCAATGCACATAGTAGTTCTTAAGTGGTTGCCTTTTATTCTGCTGATCCTTCTGGAGTACAGATATTTGTATCGTTTATTTTGCAATAAATGTGCTCGATTTTACCTTAATATTTTTGACAGTCATCGATATTTCTTTTGTTAACAGAGAAAGGTAATTTAGCTCGAGTTATTTGTTACAGTTAGGTCAGTGGTCCTGAAGAGCATATAGGTCTTGTTGTAATTACTTAATTACTTTGTCAGAGCATGATAGAGAAAAGTATTTGTGCTCACGTTATATTTATCATATAAACAATATTTTCTCGTTTTAATTTAAGACTGATTCCATGCCCAGTTATTTCAATTCAACAAACACAATTGAACCACATTGTTTAATAGCACGATAAAGGATACCAAATTAAACTCTTCTTTATTTAACACGAATAAAGGTAATAATTAAAGAACATTATTAAATAAATTTCAGTGACATGTCTATGCCTTTGTGACAACATTATATTGATCATATACAATCATATGTCCTTGTCGAATCCGTTGACAATCGATATGAATGCACATAACATCAAATAAATTTGAAATATATGTGATAATTGCATCGGAAATATAATAACACGTGTATACAACATCCATTATTTGCGATAAATTGTAACACTAGACATAGACATCTTGCAACATTAAATTTCACACCGAGAGATGATACATATTTAACGAGACATGTCCACAGATGTTCGTATATTTTATAAAGGTCGTAAAACGTATTTAATGCAACATGTAAATAATCGGGTTTGGTCTATCAAAATAGTTAATCAAGAAGAAAGCATAACAAAACAAAAATGCATGCCATAGCAAGGGTTCGAACATATTAACTCCTATCAAAAGTATAACACGATTACCACTACATTTAAGCTCGACGATGTAACTATATAAATTAACCTGTCTTTTTAATGTTTATTGAAGTGGTGAATGCACTTTAAAAATATAAACGAAACTATCATACACATCATCTTATTGTTTCGCGTTACAAACGCTATATTATTTGAAAATATTGTATGGTATGTCACAATTGCACGATGATAATGTTCCAAAATCCTTCATGTAGACATTCACATATACTTAAGTAGCATGTATATCTAAAGTAAACAAAATAGTGTTTGTACTGAATTCGTTGTAGATGGTTTTGCACATCTAGCTAAGGGTAAAACGTTGATATCAACTTTCTGTATAGCAACACTCTATTGGTAAAATTGTTTCCTTAAACAAGCGTTCATTGTAATGTGTTTTCTTGTACCGAATAATAAGTGAGAAAATTATACAAGCCTATCCTTCTGGTTATAACTGTTTATCTTACAATTTTCTGGAATGTGTGTTTAGTATGATACACATGAAATAACAAATGTAAACTGTTTCAGTTTAATAGCGGGTGTTAATAGCTTGAATGATCATACACGCAATGCGAATGGTTGGATATTTCAAGTTTGTTTTGTTAGACACGTGCTTCATTAATATACGGTAAAACAAACAATATAAAACCATGTATGCTCTTAATTAAGTTCGTATTTGTTAACAAAATTGATAATACACAGCAGTGATTTGATGATATATTTTAATTGTTATTCGACAGAACATACTAAGCAATCAGCAAGATTCAGTTGTAACTTGCAAATGAATTCGCGCTAGGCTTTCCCTAGGCATGACCATCCTACGCTGTTGTTTGAATATAATATAAATTAAACCCCAGGCCCGGAGTTCACTAAACAAGATGAGCCTGATTTTCAGGTTTGATATGAACTTGAGCCAGATATTTCATGATCAGACTCACAAATGATGCTTACTAAAATCAGGATCAGTTTTTATTTTGGGTCAACTATATATTAGAAACGAGTCATAGTGAGTGTGTTTGTTATTGTGATTCGTTTGGAATAGAACATTTATGTTAATATGAATCTCTTGGCTTCATATCCAGATAGTCCAGATATATAGCAAAACGACTATTTTTCGTAATTATTACTCTTAGCCAAGATTGAAGTTCAGAATCCCGTAATTATTTATCCATGTTATATACATTTACCTGTTGGTATTTACAATGTGACCTCATTAAACATCGTACGTTTAATTGAAACAAAGCGTTAATGGGATGAAACAGACCTGTGCTTGAACGTAAAAAATGCCACGGCCCCATTCCCCAATTGTGGAGTGAGAGCCCTGGGTTAATGGGAATATGTCAACGAAACATTGGTTTCCTCTTGCGCTACATGTATAAATGATATTAAATATTAGAAATTTGCTATATTAAGACATGTACATTAAATAAAGAATAACTAATACAAAATGAGATGTTTAATAAAACAGAAATTAAAACAGTTAAAATGTAAATGTTAAAATTTAAACAAAGCGTTAATGGGATGAAACAGACCTGTGCTTGAACGTAAAAAATGCCTCTGATGAAGCCATTAATTATAGTGTGTCTGATGCCAGATGTACTTCCATCTAATAAACTCTGACATGTCCGCATGTGCTGGTTCTGACGGGGTTAAGATGTTTAAAAATGTTGTATTTAACAAACAGAACTCTGGCCCAAACAGCAAACGCAAATCCTTGAATTATTCAACCAAGTCCAAACTTGCTACATGTTTTTTTTTGCTGTAATAAAGAGTAATTTATATGGGCATTACAGTAAATTTGTAACGCACCTATATATTCTAACATGACACGGGCAGATTTTTCTTTGGACGAAGAAAACATATCACCGTTGTTAAACTACCAATAAATATAAACAACCCGAAAAAATAGTATTATAAAATAGTTCGCATTTTAATTGCAGAAAATGTTGTCAGGTCATGTTAGAATCGAGATAATTGTTCGCATTATCGTTGTTTATAGGCTATTAAACAAGGATTTGCCGTACTGATGCGGCTTACGCTCTCGTGGTTTATTTTATACGCATTAAAACCCCAGATCGTTGTTTTTTAGCCGATTAAAATCTCTAAATCGGAAATTATTTCTTAATTATATTGTTAGTATATACTGATTACGTAGTTATTCACGATGGTCGCATGGTGCATTAAAAAAGACAATAATTTAAGAACGAAAAATGTGTTTCCTTACAAGCGTGTATTTGTTATTTCGTGAAGAGGTACAATTAATTGGATAATATTTAAAGAAAAATAATGGTTAGTTGCTTTTGCTCATAATATTTGTTTAAATGTTAACTACCGCGAGAATACAGATGAACGAGATAATTTGATTATGAGACAGAAGCCTTTACTTAGTGAGTTATTGTGTTAATTTTTTTGTTTTCTTGTGTATGCTACGTAACTCATAAAATACAGCTGAATTTGTTAAACTTTAATTTGATTTTTTTGTATATTTAAAGTTAATAGCATTAATCAGTTTGTATGATAACAGGAGCACAACATTCTGACATTTACGTGAATAAGTTATTATATCAATTACAATAATGTTAATATAAAGTGACGTTAACTGTGCTCCTTTTATGCTAAAATAACTTAGTGTCATGCTTATAAATTCTTAAATGTGATTGGCATTGACCTGTTGAAACATTGTGCATAATTATTGAACATCCAGTTGTCTTTCTAATTAAATGCATGTCAAACATCGTCTTTTAATGACAAGCAAACCTTTATAGTCGGTTATACATAACTTTTGTTTATGTTACGTCAACATAATAATTTACTCCGGTATAAAATCACGTAGCAAACTTTGCCATATATACCGCTTTGAGGTCATAAGGAAGTTAATGGTATGTACTGAACTCCAGAAATCTGTAATAAACAGCTTAAATATTTAATAGTATTTAAGCCATAATTCTCTTAGTATGTGTTTAAATCACGAATGTGTGATCAAAATATGATCACAATAGAACCATCGTTTCACTATTTAATCGGAAACATACATTTACGTGTGAGGTGAGGTATACCTTTAATCCGGTTAAACCCCCACTGCTTTGCATGGACCGTTCCAAGACGGTGATCCCAGATTTAATCACGTTTATGTTGTGTTGTGTTGTGCGTATTGTCCTTTAAGATATAGGCAATTGGTCACTTGCCTCAAATAATTGATCAGTGGATGTAAATAAGAGGTTCTCTCCTGGTGATGTCTCTGGGGTTTCATTATACTTATATGTGGCTATTTGATCATTAAGTACATCTGTACACACACTGTCAATATATTTTAGTATGGTATAATATATGTACACGTTCTTCATGAGCTTTGTGCATGACTAGAAAATCAACCACCTTTTGCAACAGCAGTCAACACTATATATATCGTATTGTTCTTTATTTTAAACAAGAGATCAATTGCGCGTACAATAGGAAACAACGCACACAAAAAGAAACACACATAATCTTTGTAAACTCCATAGGATGTTTATGCATAAAGATAAAATGAAACTTCAGATGAATCATCAGTCAATAAAGTGAATAACAGCATACGTTCTTTAAGTTCAGGTCAGTTGTCTTAACACCGAACACGATTTAAGAAACCCAACAAGCACACATTAACTGGCCCATGCAACGAAAGTCTGTCATTTGCACGCATCGTTTTACCCGCATCGACGATGCGTTGATGTCGTTCGGCATCAATTATGTTTTCGCTGACATAGAGTAATGTCGACGCGAACTTCAACTAAAGCCTTGTTTACGAGCAAAGGCGTTGAAATAAATCAATGCAACGGTGTATTTACATATTTCACGGACGCGTTTGAAGAGTATCTATTGTCTGGTGTATTGAACTGACAGTTTAATATAGGATCATATTACTATATTCATCGTATTTCAGGAGTGGCCTCGTTAAAGATGCTTTACCGGTTCAAAATTTCGATATTTATCTACAATGATAATACAATATAGGCTGTTCTATTATGATTGTGCGTATATAATAAAAATCATACATAAACAATTTGTACTTAGTTTATGCAAAATGTAAATAATCTTCAAAAAGTATGGGCCCATATTCACGAAGCTCCTTAGGGCAAACTTAAGTAACTTTCTAAATTCGTAAAATTCCTTAAGTCTTTAGCTGTTTCATGTATAGGTCATTTTACTTAAAAATGTTTCAAACTAGTTAATATTGCTTAGATGCATCATATTTTACCCTTTTGTAAACAGAACCCATTGGATTTCACACAGAACATTAGAATTGGAATTTCCACTTAAGTACAACTTAAGTTAAGATTTCCCTTAACAGCTTCGTAAATACCGGCCGTGGTCTCTTTTAAACGATTGTCTACGTTTAGTTTATATATGAGAATATTTGGTGAGTGTTGGAGAAAGATGAAGTTTATCATGTGAGGCTTAGAATCAAATCAGCGCGAGGCTTGCCGAGCGCTCAAATGTTTCGTGCCGAGCATCATAGACTTCATCTTTATCCAACACTCACCAAATATTCTATTTATCCTATAATGCTGTGCTCACATACAATTTAAACGGCGCGCCGCTAGGATAAAGCTTTAGGTTATGGATGGGTTGTGATTCAATCGATTCGGCTGCAATAATAGGATAAAATACGTACTATGTATACAATTAATTTGTGTTATTTGCACAATATCAGTATTGTATGTGTGTTCTATTTTCATTTTATATACACATATATTCAACTTATAAACACATTCGTTAATCATTATACCTTAAGTTTGTACAATTTATGAATTCTGATTGTGAAGGATTATTGCACTTTAAAAGTTTAAATGCAAGGTATTACACAACAGTAGCTCCATCTCAATCGTCTAATAATCCCGTGAAAATTCTAGTAGTTGTGATTTATTTTTTTCTAAATAAAACAAATTGAGTAGGTAACGTTCGTTTTATTTTCAAAGACTATATTAGATTGAAACGTTTACACTTTATTTTAATGAGAAACCGCGGAATATCGGACTGAATACAGAGGATATTAAAAGGTCTTATAATATGTGCCACTCCATAAACAGTATTTCGATCCACATTATACATTTCATTATGCATTAGGAACGAAACTTTACATTGAATTCCTTTCGAATGCGCTGCAGTTGCGTTTGCAATTGCTGATCGATTGCACGTGACTGCATTTCACCGGAAATTCATATCTTTGGCAGCGAAGATTTTACCCACTGTCGCCAACCAAATTAAAGGGGCTATGCCTACGAAAAAGACTTTAAAGGGGAGGGTTATCAATCTACTGTCTGAAATTAACAACACAACAGATACGTAATATTCCAAAATTGAGTATTACCCCACTGTTATTAACTATTGATTGCTGAGTGATTTAATTGAATAATTAAAATTACGTTATGCCATTAACATTAACTAATTATGGCAAATACCCAAATAGAGTAAAACTGTAACTCACAAATTCCATCAATATGACTTCCAGTTTACAACAGTGCATGAATGCTGCGATCAAAATACTACAGGACGCGCGTCATATGTAGCTGCACTGAACACTCATATTGTCACTATATGACTACAAGACACGACAATACATCTTTTATTTATAGTCGGTTATACAACAAGTCACATTAGACTAAAAAGGAAACAATGACAAATTTGTTTGGCGTTTGTTTTTTTAGTGATCAGTATACTAGACTGAGGTTTGTCATTCTTTTAATGTTTTAATTGAGAAAGTGGTGTTTCAGGATTGGGTATTTACGCAAATACGCACCTTAATCCCTGCTCTGATCAACGTATGTATATAAGAAAGATAAACATTTTTTTGTCATATTTGTGCTTTGTGTTTGTTACGTGTCTTTGTATTATACTGTGCTATTTTGGCAATTGGTCATTTGCCGTAAATAAAGGACATTGCCAATAGGAGGTATCTCCTGCTCATGCGCTGATGCAGATGGTGTTTCACTTTGTTTATTTTTAGTATTATGTTTTAAATATTTTAGGTCGAATTTATTTTACAGTAGTCCTGTTTACGTGTTTAAGTACATCAGAAGTATCTGTATCACTATTGCTTGCACACACCTAAATTTTTTACACAGCCAAAAAGATACAAAGACGATATGAATGCACTGTCAGATGCAGATGCACTTTGTTCGTATGTTCGAATCCCATTTGTAATTTTTTTCATGTGTTGCATTTTTCTGTAACAGTTTATCAAGTATATTGCTGTTGTATATATCATTTTCGTAGATGCAGTCCCTTTAAAAGATGCGTACGAAATCTGAAAGTTTCTGACTGTCAAAACAAGTATCACAAAACCAATTACATTTCCTGCTGGAAAATTGTATCTGGCAATATGGCGCATTGCATGCAACAGCAACCGAATGGCGAATCACCAGACACAGCTTGAATCAGAAATATTTCAAGTTTAATAACTCAGTCCTGTCCTGCGTTGTCCCTACGCAATAAGCAACTGTTAGCCTAATAGCCTTGGACCTTTCATTGAAATACAAATGCTGGAGAGTTCATTCAACTTGCGTGTAAATATTTGTATCTTTTTATGCATTTCTTTAAATTTGAGCAACCTATGTGCTTGTTGATTTCTTCTTGTTTTATGTGTATATTATGAGCCCATATCCACAACGTGAAAACTTATGTTAATTCCTCAAAATCGTAAAATCGTTTAAGTCTGTAGCTAGTTCATTTAGAGTTTGTTTTGTTGTAAATGGCGAAATTTGCTAAAAACAAATCAGCAGTTTTTTTTAAATTTAATTTTACTGTAATGCCTCGGGAACGGATCCATCGCATTAAGTATTACCCAAAGACCACATTATTGTCCAAATTTATTTGTCTTCCAATGATGCGGTTTAGTATGGTAAAAAATACACAACATTAAACAATCATAAGAAAACTGCCTTCGAGATACATGATTTCTAACACAATTCAGATAGTTTTGATAGACAGATCTATGATAAAGAAGAACTTATTACTAAAATTCCCTTAAAATACAGAAAAGGTGAGAAAACAACATATAAGGCGATTCTCCATCAGGCTATATAGCATGTTAACAAAATGTGACTGAAACGCAATTTAAGAATTTACCAATAAAAAACCTTAATTATACAAAAATATATAATATACACTATACAGGAATATTAAATTATTTATTTAGTAATGAAAACTTACAACCTGGTGCATCATTAATGACGCCAAAGGAAAGGAGTAGGTTGGCTAACTGTCTATTTTCGCAACAAAAATGAAGAAAAATAAATGCGAATGTTTTCCTATTTGTGTTTGTTTTTTATCATCCTTAACCTTTTAACGTTCTAAAAACACCAATTTAGTATGTTTAGGGCCTTAATTCTAAGATGTACGTGAATTTACACCACCCTAGGTTAGGCAAAATCGGCTTTTTTGGCAATTATTGATGTTTTATATGAAAAACGTACTATGAGCGCAGATTTGTACCACTATGCAAGATTTAATTTTAAATTCTGAATGCAAAACTGAACAAAATGATAGAGATTACGCAGTGGTACACGAATGCGCTAATATTTTAATTTTAACTTTCGTCAATTAATGCAAAGCACAAAGGACCACATACGCCTAATTGACGTATAACGTGAACTTTAATTATAATCCATGTCAGTTACTTACTTTGACGAGAAAACGCTTTAAGAGATCACTATAATATAAATCGTTTTCACAATGCTATCTCAAATAGCATATTTTATTATACATGTTCAGGTTCGAAATGAACTGAGTACGAGCACATCGGTCGCCAAAGCAACCGATGTAAACATATTACATGTACATCTATATTTAGCCGCGTTGACAGTTGATATTTACCGAATATTTCATCAGGAATGAGTCAACGAAAACAAGTAATTGATCCTTAAAACTATCTTTTCTTAATCTTAAATCTAAACACTGTGTAAAAAGTATTAGAAACACTTTATTTTCCATATTTTATTTATTTAAAGAATGATCTGAATAAATGCATATCCGGATTTCGTGCAACCGCATAACAGTGTTTAAAATATAAGTATACTACATGTAAAAATTGGTGATTTTTAAATAAATCAACTTGTTATAAAATAAAAAATATACAACATACTTTTATTTACACATTTCCATTGTATATATAATCTTTTCAAAAAGATATCAACAAAAAACATCGTCTGCACCTAAACTCTATTTTTAGATCCTTAGAAGTTCTCGACTTATTGATCCGCTTAAACCATGCTTAAAACAGAGGTAGAGCGCTGGTGTAGCATAGAGTTCAGATACGGTCTGGGACAAACTTTTTTTATACCTATAAAAATACAATTAAATTGCAGAATGGTTAAGCACTATCAATGCATTGTTTGCAACGAGCGTATGAAACAAAGCGAACGTCGGACAGTATCTGAAAAATTGAGAAAACATCTAAAGAAGTTGTCCATTCAGCCTTCTGATACAGATGTGGTGTGTGCTGGCTGCCGAATTACATTCTATAGGAATGCACCGTCAGTTTCTTTTGGCTCGACACAGGACACAGATGATCCCAACTATGTACCTCAAGCGTCAACTTGTAAGCATCAGTTCACGAGTCCACCGTCTGTGAGTGAAAGTTTTAGATAAATGTATAAAAGCACAAGTCTATAATAAGAGTTGCTATCAATATATGAACTGATGGTTAATTATCCAATTGCATTGAACATCGAGAGACAAGAGAAAGGTGTTTAATATTTCTTTATATTTTATTGCTTTAAAGTACGAACGTTTATCCCTATTATTCTATGATCGTTTTAACAATTGCTGTGTTACCGCTGGGTTTTTTTTGTCGCTAAAATATAACAAATGATGGCTGAATGATTCGCAGTATGACACATTAAAATTAACTTTGGAATGATCATATAATATAGGAGACAACCGTCATAATATGCGAAGTTTCAGCTTAACATGTAAAGAACACCTAACAGACGTACCTCTCGTTTTGAATAATCAGTAAAAAGCATTATTAATTACTACTTTGCGTCATGTTACCTTTTGAATGTGTGCGAATCGATTACAACTCTTTTAATAACTTTTACTCTGAAAAGCGAGTTTCGAAAAACTGCAGTTCCGAAGTTGATACGATAATGCGTATTAATATACATATTGTTTCATAACAGATATCTAGTTTAGTTATGTAATGGGACAATAATAATTCTAGCATGACACGCAGACAAAAAACACAATTTACCTTTGGTAAACTACCAATAAGCAACCCGAAACAATAGTCACCAAACTGTAAAATATAAAATATAAAAAAGTATGCATTATAATGGCAAAAAAAGTTGTCAGGACCCGTTAATTAGAATTGAATTAATGTTCGCGTTATCGTTGTTTATCGGCTAATAAACATCGATTTGTCGTTTGATGTGGTATATAAAACTACCCAAGCTAACGCCCTCCTGGTTTAATTCATACGCATCATAACTCAAAATCGATGCTTATTAGCCGATAAACAACTATAAAATTGCATAAACATTTTGTATGCTTATTACTTTTCTCGAAACTAAAGAAATGAACAGATTAAAAATAGATTACACATAACGTTTTCACGTTACCAATATGTTCATGATGAACCAACAAGAAATTGATGAAAACTTTATGTATAACATTAAAACATTTGAAGTTATTTAATAAATATAGCAATAATATTGTACTTAATACACACATTGTTTGACAGGTTACACTTAAAATTCCATCGACAAGTCCAAGTCATTCAAGATGTTTTGTTTGCAAACAAAACGGACCCAAGCTCGTTAGCCTGTCGACTGAGGGCCGATTTGCTGCCTTTGTGGACCATACTCTTCTCGTGCCCTCAGATGCCCGATGTTGTCCATCACACATTCATGATAAAATGCTTGTAACATCTGCTGTAAACAACATCCAAACTGTGTCAAACACAACTCAGATGAATCGTACTGCAATTTACGATCTCCTCCATAAAATGAGACATGTGTGCGTTATTCGGAAAAATTCGATGAATTTCGATACACTTGACGACTGTGACTACCCTTCTCTAACTGGTCTGACAAGAACACAGTTTGACGATTTGTGTTCACTTCTTTTAGATAAAGTCAAAAAAAAACACCGAAAAGGTCACCTAAAACAAGCATAGGGTTGTTTATCTTGAAGTTACATTCAGGACTTTCAAATCAACTGCTATCAACATTATTCGGACTAACTAAGTCAAGTGTTCGACGCGCAGTCGCGACGGTTAGGCAGGCTTGTATGAGGAGTTTTGTCCCATTGTATCTAGGACTGGAAAGTGCAACTAGAGAGACATTAATAAATGAACATACTCGACCGTTTGCCAAGACACTGTTTGGCACTGCAGATTATCAGCTGATTCTTGTTGTCGATGGTACATATATTTACATCAACAAGTCCAACAACTTCAGCTTTCAACGTCGAACATACAGCCTACATAAGGGTCGACCGCTTGTCAAGCCCATGGTAATCGTCACCACGACAGGCCACTTTGTGACCATTGTAGACTCATACCTAGCTGACAGCAAAAACAACGCCGCTGCAATTTTAAACCATATGCTAAAGAGAAACATTGAAGATATGAGGAATTTCTTGAAGGAAGGTGACGTCCTCGTGGTTGACAGAGGCTTTTGTGATTCCCTCTCACTCTTAGCCGACCTTGGAATCAACGCGGAGATGCCAGCATTTCTCAGCAAAGGTCAGAAACAGCTGTCTACCGAAGACGCAAATGCAAGTCGTCTTGTCACGAAAGTAAGTGCAATAGCCTGTATGGAGTCATTGATGCACGCTTAGCCACAGTTATATAACATTAATATCTTCACACATAAATATATTTCAATATCTTATTTGTTGGCTGACGTTGTTTTTTTAACTTAAGTTGGTCGCATGATGTAATGGATAATGGCGTCGGTCCTGCGATCGGGAGGTCATGTGTTCGATTCCTACTTGGGGAGCATTGGAATGATCTTTCTCAAAGATCGAACGAGCTGAGGTCGTACGTGGAGAAAAACGGATTAGAAAGGAAAATAAAGATTTGGAAAACTGTGGAGGAATGCAACATTGCATTCCCACGCCTCAGTGACGAGCAGTTGAGCGAACTGGCATTCGGCGTTTACCAGTTGCGGTTAAGTTCAAGCTACATTCAGGAACACCTACAGGGACATTGTTTAATCAAAGTCCATGTTCTTGACCCAAGTCTACTGTCTGTGAAGATGCACAGTCGACAAAACAGCAATAAAATGTACTCCCTTTGGATCAAATTTTCTGACACATTTTTCAATTCATGGTACTGTACATGCAGAACAGGCTCCCGTGTTGTCGGCATGTGTGCGCACATCGCCGCAGTAATTTGGTATTTGTCCTTCGCCAGACACCAGGCTACTGACCGCTGGTGTGCGTGATTGGAGTGTGCATCTGTCTGATGCTGCAACATTCGCCATCGACGACACGAGTGGCAGTGAAAGTGATTAAAAACAATGTAACAACAGTATGGTGTACATGTGTATTGAGAATGATCGTTATTGACAGTGAACAATGACAGTGATTAAAAATGCTAACACTATTATAACGCGTTATACAAAATGTTTACCTTTACATAATGTCTTTAAATTATCAGTATCAGTATCAGAACATTCTATAAAACGCCGGTAATATATTTTAAAGCTTATCGGACGAATGATTACAAATGTTTAAAATAAAAATATAATTACAACATTCATAAAATAAGAATTCACAGAGTAAGTATTTATTTTGTTTAATATAATTTTTTTGCGCAGCTATACAACTCGCATACATATGTATTTTTAAACTTGATGCGTACACATGTATTTCGAACATTTTATCATATCATACATATTGATAAAACGTTTCAAGGGAGCTTATTTTATTAAATATACATATTCTATATAGTATGAAATTGACATGGTTGATTTGTATTGATCTTAGAAGCTGACAACGGTACATGTCATTGAAGGCTATAAAATGTTACAATGTAATATAATCAAAATGTCCGAATTATGTGTGTCCGGAAATCAAGCGAATTGTTATCACAGTCTCTTATAAATTGTAACAGTTAAAAACTATAAAATATCTAAAACAGTACGGACAAATTAAAAAAATATATTGATAAACTAATTTATGTATTACAACTCTACAAAAAGGCATTGAAAATTTACATATGACGTTAACGTTACGTTGGCGCCATTTTGGGTCTGAATTGACGTTGATAGTGGTTGTATTCTATTCTTATTTTTGACGTCATAATTGCTTTAAAGTACAAAGCAACGCTTGTTGTGAATAAAAAACATTGATTGCGATGAAAAAGCTTTTTAATAAAATTCTGAGAGTGGGCGATTTTCGGTGGTTAGTGAACCTACTCCTTTGTCTCGGAAGACACTATAGCAAACTCGTGTACGAAACGGAAATCAATTAATGGCAAAATTACAATCAAGGGCAGTAATCGTAATACAGCAAAGGGAGGTAACTTAACAGAGGCTACACGCAACACATTACCATTTTTCAGATAGAAATTATTATTATTTCCAAATTAAATTTGAAAAACTCACTTAAGTATGACCTAAGGTAAGATTTTTCTTAGGAGCTTTGTGCATGTTGTTGTTGTTGTTGTGAGTGTGCTTGTGAGTGTGTACGTACGTACGTCGTTCGCGTGTGCGTGCAGCGCTTGCGTGTGTGTGTTATTTATTGTTCCCAGTGTTGCATGAAACAACAAGAGCAAGTTTTAATCTGCCTGGGCTTAAAAGTCGATTGGGTATCAAGCAAAATGGATATCATAAGATATCAAAAGGTGGATGATGTAAGGACAGTTATGAAGAATATCGTATTCATATAAACATGGAAAACATCTAAATAGGTAGCGGATAATTTCCCTAGGTCGCGCACCACGTAATCCTTCTTAGATCTGAAAGGGACCTGATTTGAGCTATCCTTGGAACCAGCCAAATCTCTGGGCTGAGGTTGCTGGATATCCTGCAGATTTGATTGGGCATGTGGCAGGTTTAGGCAGTTGGTAAAAGCCAACACACTTTAGTAGAGTAGGAGCTGTGTACATTCGCTCAAAACACATTGGGAACAGCACAGCTTGCAGCGAAATTACACAATATTCAGTTACACCCAGGGATTTAGTGGGCAATAATAACAATTCAACAACAGTTTAAACTATTTTAAAATGCGAAGAGCAGTATGTGAATGATACGCTTGTATGTAATAACCAGTGAGCAGCGTGTAGCCCGCTCCGCTCATTCAACAATATATATGATGGATTGCACAGTTGACTGTGAAGCGAAGTCGATCGTTTGACCGGCCTGGAGGTTTAATAGTAAACGTTGTGAATACGAGGATGAACAGATCACGGATCACGAAATCATGCTGACATAAACATTTGAAATGTCTATTCATTTTACTTATGTGTGTCGTATGCATATGAGTTAAAATAGAATGGGCATACACGTGCTCAATTTTTTATTTTGTTGCGATTGTCATATACATATTATTGAAATAGAAGCTGCCAACATAACCCTCGCGCAAAAGATAATGGTCATGCTGACATGCTGGTCTTTATTACGGCATGGATCGCCATCTTAAACGAGGATAAATACGCGCAAATAATAAAATATCTAAGGTGCAGAATAAAACAATCATTTCGATTTTGCTTGTACACAAATGGCATTAAAGAAATTAAATTGTATTCAAAGTCAACAATGTCCGTGTACATATGCTATAAGCTGTTGATTTACAATGTAGTTTTGACAGACGTACATATAGATTTGTAGACATATATGAGTTGATCTAAAAGACCAAGCAAAGCAAACGTAACATTCAAATCAGATCCTGACAAGAACAGTTAAGCGTGTATTTGGTTTGCAGTCATTCCAGGTTTAAAATATCGTGGGCTTTTATTTTTCTATTATTAATTGACCACGCACGTGATCTGTATATAATGTCATATTTTCTGTGGCTGTATGTCATCGTTTATGTCATTACGTGTGTACAGAGATATACAAGAGCAAGTATAATTGACACGATCAATGTAGCTTGTTCGTATACATTGTAAAGTACGTTAGAATCGTCTGTATAAAATATTATTTCAAAGAAGTGACGTACCACAGCGGACGAAGGATAAAAACCCATAATAAATTGTGTTAAGTACAATGGCAAACGAGCAAAAAAGGGACACGTACGCTTTCATTGCTGCTAGTCTGTTATTACATTTTTCTTATGTGGTTTTGTTTCGACGTATTGTCATATATATACTCCTATGTTTGTATAATCATTGTCTTACGTTGAAATCACCGAAATGTGGCTGTCCCCTGTGCATATATGTCGATGCCCACTTCTGGCTTTCAAGGGACGATCTATCGCGAACACTTCAGTCAGATGCATTGCTATGAAATCATGACCCATACCAATTGAATGTAGCGACGCTTATGCGGCAGACGTTCAAGGGACGATATATCGCGAACACTTCAGTCAGATGCATTGCTATGAAATCATGACCCATACCAATTGAATGTAGCGACGCTTATGCGGCAGGCGTTCAAGGGACGATCTATCGCGAACACTTCAGTCAGATGCATTGCTATGAAATCATGACCCATACCAATTGAATGTAGCGACGCTTATGCGGCAGGCGTTCAAGGGACGATATATCGCGAACACTTCAGTCAGATGCATTGCTATGAAATCATGACCCATACCAATTGAATGTAGCGACGCTTATGCGGCAGGCTTTCAAGGGACGATCTATCGCGAACACTTCAGTCAGATGCATTGCTATGAAATCATGACCCATACCAATTGAATGTAGCGACGCTTATGCGGCAGGCGTTCAAGGGACGATATATCGCGAACACTTCAGTCAGATGCATTGCTATGAAATCATGACCCATACCAATTGAATGTAGCGACGCTTATACGGCAGGCGTTCAAGGGAATATTGGTTAGAAGTATAAATAGCGTTGCTAGTTCTATGACACAGACGGACTCGATCGGCGTTTAACGTGTTCTATTAAGCAGAACGTTTGAATAAGTACAGGATAAATAGTTCTATTAATAATACATTGTTCGACAGTATAATGTTCCAAGTATATTTATTAAGGTAATGCATTTAGAAGCAATTATGAAATCCAAACGGACTAAACACGGTTAGTACTTTTTGCTTTAAAATTATTAGTATTAATATTAGTCCAATATATTCAAACGTTAAAAATGTCTACATTCAACCTTAGCGAAAGTCTCTTTTTTGGTTCAGTATATTACATATGTTCCTGTTTCTAATTTGACATGTTGAGGCAATTGTTTAGATCGCAAATCATCGTACCGCACAATAGGATGTGCCTGAAATGCGTGACAAACGAACACGTTTATGGTAATTAATTGAAGTCCTCAAAAACACTAAGAGGTATCATTAGAATTTTATAAGACTAATTATGAACTTTTAGCCATTCAAACAAATTATAAATCGAGCAAATTGTTAACACACCTAATATAAACGATAAAATAAGAAGTTGATATTTTAACGAATATACTGATAGCATTTTTTTTTCATTTAGTTCGTAAAAAACGGCCCGTGCGTTAAAAAATGGGTAAGATCGATAGCAAAAAATCAAGTGTAGATCGATCCATTTTGACCATCCCATCATTTTGTGTGCGTTCACTAAGTTTTACCTGACGCTGCTTTCAATCAGTTAAACAAACATACCAATGGTAAAAATACAGAACCAGCATAGCGGAGGCCACTTATTATGTTATTTTTAAGCAAAATGCAAAATAAGGGTCGCATTTTATTGCTACCTCGTTTTTATAACGTTTGACATAAACACTAATACACAGAACTCGTTTATGGATTTTAAACACTGGTGATTGCACTGTGTCTAAAGGTATCATTAATATGCTTTATTATTCTGTGCTGCATACACGTTATAAGGCAGTTAAAAATGACTACAGGTTATAACATAACTGGTACTTTTTACAAATAAAATAAAATGTTGATACATTATCATTAGAACGGCCCCGTTTAGCTCTAGCAAACTCTTAAGAACGTATTCGACACAGATTTCATTGCTATTATTTAGTTTATTTTCATTGCCAAGCTTAAGTTCATCATATGTGTGCAATTCAGATACAAATGTGGTTAGGATGTTTTTATTCTCTGGTAGTTAAACTCCCATTAATATTATAAGCTAGGACGTGGTTAGGATGTTTTTATTCTCTGGTAGTTAAACTCCGGTTAGGATGTTTTTATTCTCTGGTAGTTAAACTCCCATTAATATTATAAGCTAGGACGTGGTTAGGATGTTTTTATTCTCTGGTAGTTAAACTCCCATTAATATTATAACCTAGTACGTAGTCACGATGTTTTTATTATCTGGGAGTTAAACTCCCATTAATATTATATGCTAGGGCGTTTAGTCAATTATTTTGTGTTTGAAGCTTTTTGAACTCCTATCGATGAAAACAGTACGATGTATATAATATTCTCGAAAGTGTGCTTAAGGCTCGTTATTTTGTGTTTACTTTCAGTTAAAGACTTTTGTGCCAATCACGGTAACTCGCATGCAATTTTAATGCAATTTCGAGCGCCTTGAGACATATAACGTGAATGTTCTATCACTACTATCAATGTTAATATATAGCCGTATATAGCATTGGTATTCATTTCAGAAGTATTATAGTAGCAACAGGAAAGAACGTTTGAGGATTTTTATCAGCAAAACAATAATGCTTATTTGCAAGAGCCAATTTAGAAGTGCAATTACCAATGTATTATTGTATTATCTAAGTCTTGTTATAAATTAAACTAATTTGAAAGATATGAACTTGCTTATTAAGGATCGAATAGGCGATACAACTTGCGAACGTAACTATTTGTGATATAATGAACATTATAACTTTGAGCAAAGTGGTCAAATATATATTAAAAGTGAAAATGAACTTAGTTGACTACATGCACAATGTAGAAACATGACTTTTATTTGAGTTCGTGTAATGACATTAAGTGCAAACTTAAAACAATCTGGAATAGCAACCTGGCATTTTCTTTTATTTTGTCAAGTTTATGAAATGGTTATGAGACACAAGGAACTCGGTCAAACAATTTTGCTTTTAGAGGAAGATGTATTATCTACATAACAAACGCTGACAAAACGTGCGGAGACCATTCATCATAAAAACGATCCGGTCTCTGCGGAATTCCTCTGACCAGCTTACGACTACCAGAGAATAATGAGTCAGATTTGTGGGTTTATGCTGCTATGTTGATACTTCCGTCAGCGAACTGCGGGGGCTTTTGTTAATGCTATGCTGAATCTTCCGTCAGTGAACAGCGGGGGCTTTTGTTTATGCTATGCTGATTTTTCCGTCAGCGAACAGCGGGCGCTTTTGTTTATGCTATGCTGATTCTTCCGTCAGCGAACAGCGGGGGCTTTTGTTTATGCTATGCTGATTCTTCCGTCAGCGAACAGCGGGGGCTTTTGTTTATGCTATGCTGATTCTTCCGTCAGCGAACAGCGGGGGCTTTTGTTTATGCTATGCTGATTCTTCCGTCAGCGAACAGCGGGGGCTTTTGTTTATGCTATGCTGATTCTTCCGTCAGCGAACAGCGGGGGCTTTTGTTTATGCTATGCTGATTCTTCCGTCAGCGAACAGCGGGGGCTTTTGTTTATGCTATGCTGATTCTTCCGTCAGCGAACAGCGGGGGCTTTTGTTTATGCTATGCTGATTCTTCCGTCAGCGAACAGCGGGGGCTTTTGTTTATGCTATGCTGATTCTTCCGTCAGCGAACAGCGGGGGCTTTTGTTTATGCTATGCTGATTCTTCCGTCAGCGAACAGCGGGGGCTTTTGTTTATGCTATGCTGATTCTTCCGTCAGCGAACAGCGGGGGCTTTTGTACAATGTTAGACAATGCAACTCTTGCTAACTTTTCCAGAAACATCTTGAAGTGTTTCTGAAAAGATGTTCACTTAATTTAAAAAAAATGTTATATTTTAAAAACTACATATACATTTGTGAATCTTTTAATATTTATATATACAAAAATTAATACTTTAATACTTTAGGTGATAATTATATACACTTAGTGCAATGCAATGTAAAACGAAATAAACAGTTAACAAACGTTTTTAAGGTTAAGGATAGGATATTACTTAAGATGATTTTGAAATACGGCTCCAGAAGGACCACTGACCTTCCATTGTTTTGGCAAGTGCCTTCAATCCGCGGTCAATGCATTGCCATAAATATTTCTGTAGGTCAGTATGAATATAATTGACTTTTGTAGAAATGTCCATTTATCTAGCTTTCGAACTTTGTGTTAGTTGGTTCTTATTATACAAGCTTGGCATAACGTGTGTAGTATGAGCCTAGGCGATACCCATCATAAAACTGCTTCCATTGTTTAGGCATATAGTTTGACAGATTGGAGATTACGTCTACGCATCTGAGACCATTATAATATAATCATTTAAGATGTTAGACTTGCTAAGAGATATTAAAAGTTGTGCATCACCGTTCTCTGGGTAAATACTCAGACGATGTTTCGTGAATTACTGAGTTTTATCAGCTAATCAATCATCAGGTGTTTAACTGTTAACAAGAATACGTTTATATATAAATGAATAAATGCGACATTTGACCGAAGAACAATACAAGCTCTCAATTCAAAAATACAGTCTAAACCAATTTTCTGCAATATCTTAAACCTGCCGTCCACTATTCCCCCGAAGGTTTCCCGAAAGCGAATTTGGCAACTTCGGGGTGTTTCGTCAATGTTATGGAACCCTTCCACGTCCTTCCTTAACAATTCTGAAACCTTTTTGGCACTTCGGGGCCTGATCGGGATTGAAAAAAAAACATCGGCATCCACATTTGAAACGTTTTAAAATTTGGACGCCGAACGTTGTATTCGGGACGTTTTCGGGGTCTTCGGCAAACCATCGGCAACCATTCTGAATCTTCGGGAACCCCTCGCCATTGACTCGGCATCTTCGAAAAGCCTTCTGCGAGGCTTCGTAATCTGTTTAGCCACTCCGAGTGGTCCCTGAAACAAGATGAATCGATGTCGAACGCGCTACAAAGGCGACTAGTGGAAGAGTTCTGTTCGCTTGTACACGCGGAAGCGCGGTCATGAAATGAAAGATGCCGAATCGTCGCCGAAGAGGCCGATTGTCAGCGGATGGGACGACGAACATTAGTCGTGTTTCCCGGACTATAAAAGAGCGACAGCAGAAGTGATGCCGTCAATTTGCCGATAGTGTTCAAAACACTAAATCGGCACTGTGAATTGGTGCAAGTCATTAACAAGCTGCTCAAGAAGAAGTTTGTCGTGAGGTTACTATTCAGTCAGCCTTTGGAAATAACAGAAGGTATGATCCTTAGCCTCGGTTTTGAAGGCTAAAACCTTTATCTGAAAGCTCAAGCTGAGAAGAGAAAAACTATGAAAAAGTCTCAAAGGGATGCCCATAATCATCCCACTCTTTTTGCTATTAAAGTAGGCCATGCCAAGTGAAAGCCAACAGAATGGGACATGTTCTTCCTTCTCTCAAATTGGGCGGCCATTTCACGACAGGCCTTTGGAGTATTTGGAATGACCAGAACCTCATCATTATACTCATGAAGCTGGGGAGTAGACACTTCTGGGACAAAATGGCATACACTTTCCACAGCAGCACAGAAGTACAGAAGTGTACGCCAAGGCTGCGTACGTGTCCACCGGTGCCTTCGCAAGCTTTAGGCAAGCTGAATGCGAGACGTTGGACGCTGGGGTATGTCATCCAAAATTGTTGGCGTGATTCTCAAATACTATTTGATCCACAGTTGGTCTTGTTCTTGTCTTGTTCTCTGTGTCAGGTGAAATGCCAAGACAAGCACGACATCAAGGGAGATGAGAATGCACCTAAATACCCATTGTCGGGCTAGCAACTGATAATCAGATTGTAGTTCGGCGTCGTTCGGCGTCGTTCGGCGTCGTTCATATACCCCGAACTTCCAATCGGCAACATTTCAGCATTCTGTCGACAACAATTCGGCAACTATTCAGTATGTTCTGCAATGTTACCGCAACCTTTCCGCACGATCGGAAAATATACGGAAGCTAATTCTGAACGGTTGGCATTCTTCCGCGTTGCATTCGCTGTCTTTGGATAGGTTTCGGGGTTTATACCGCAATCTGTCGTATGCCACTCCGCGAATACATGCTGAACAAGCACGGTGGCCAAGCTCCGCCCATTGTATTCCGAATGGTTCCCGAAACTAACACATTTTTATCGACCACCCTTACGCAAAACATCGGGACTGTAGTGGACGGCAGGTCTTACACATGATAAATGGTTTTAAAACATACGCTGTACGGTCTATATAGAAACAACATGATTACTTCTTTAATGTGTTGCATATAATAGAGTCAGCGATTGTGTTCCGCGATTAATTGGTAAAGAATCGCAAATAAAATACGTTTTAAACCGTTTTTACCCGTTTAAACGGTTTTCAGCGTTTTTCATCCGTGTTCACCTGCTGAATTACGTAATTCACCGTTTTTCAGCGCAAACGTTATCTTTACTGATTAATCGCTACGCATGCGCTGTCGCTCAAAGGCGGAGTCAGTTAAGAAAAAGCGGTGAAATGGCGGTGCATATGAATCTATTTTAAACCACCACCCGTTTTCCTTTGTAAGCGATAATAGGGCGTGGCTAACTATAAATTATAAACCACTTAAAAGGCAGTAATTGTAATGTATTTATTTATTTATTAATGTATATTTTTGTTTCTTTATTAGTTAATTAATTAATTTATTTATTTACTTATTAATTAATTTATTTATTTATTTATTTATTTATTTATTTATTTATTTATTTATTTATTTATTTATTTATTTATTTATTTATTTATTTATTTATTTATTTATTTATTTATTTATTTATTTATTTATTTATTTATTTATTTATTTATTTATTTATTTATTTATTTATTTATTTATTTATTTATTTATTTATTTATTTATTTATTCATTCATTAATTATTTTGTTTATTTAGATAGTTCACAGATTTTTAAATACTACGGTTAAAATGTTAGTTGAACGCATATTGCATTATTAGATATCTGTATTTATAGTAGTCGGTAGGGGTGGAAGTGTTTTTTTTAGCTCCCGCAAATATGTGATTAATTCATGTACAAAAACTAATAAAACAGGTGGATTTTTGGAATTAGAAAGTGGATATACATAGTGTTACCAAAGTGCTATAATTTGTGGATGTTATCAGTGGAGAAAGTTGTAAAACAAGGTACTTTTTAAATGTTATTTATGAAAATCATATGTTTCCTTTGTAACACTAACAACGTATCCAAATCCTATGTGCGAATGCGTGAGATGTTTTCACCACCGTCAACTTAATCCAGTAAGTGGATAATTTGTATACTGCCAATACCATGAACTGAACAGCACACCAATTAAAGAGTACAATCAATTCAGTTTTAAATTGGATTAAAGATCCTAGCAGTAAATTTGTATACCACATGTCAAAACAGGATAAGAAAACAAACGGGGGTCAGAAACGCACAAAAGACGAAGCTTCCCCTAACATTTCAAGTACTCAACCAGATAAGTGCATGATAATGTCAAACCAGTCACCGGAAGTTCCAGCAGGTGTGCAGATGAGCGGTACAGTGCCTCCCATACAAACGGTTTACGGAGGACAATACTTTCCACCGCACCTCCAATTCATAACAAAAGTAGAAACATTAGAGCTAAGTGTTAAGGCCATCGAAACCCGTACACACGAGGTAGAGACAGCTTCTCAGTTTATTAGCAATGAACTAGAAGACACGAAACAGCAAATGCAATCAACTGACAAAGAGCTACAGAAAATAAACAAACATTACAAAGAATTAGAAGCAACAGTACAAAACATCAAAATCCAAACGAACGAGAATGAACAAAAGACGAACGACTTAGAAGCCAGAAGCATGAGAGAAAGTCTCTTGTTTTACGGATGTACTGAATCACCTAATGAAAAGTGCGAAGAAATCGTAAAGACTATGATATCAGAAAAGCTCGGAATTGAGGAGAACATCACCTTAGACAGAGTTCATCGTCTTGGTAAACCAAACAACGGAAATCACAGACCGATAGTGGCCAAATTCCACTATTACCAGCAAAGAGAATTGGTACGAGCAACAGCAATTACCAAAACACGCGAGCTCAACACAGCCGGAATGGGCATCGGCATCCAACAGACCAAAGCGGTACTCCAACAAAGACGAGAAAAAAGCGCTTTATTCAACCGTGAAAAAGGCGCCGGAAGAAAGGTGAAATGGGCCGGCGCAAAACTGCTATCCCGTGACAACGCAAGCAGCCAGTTCAAAGAGGTCACGAACTTGGACAAGGAAGGGAAGTTACGCATTTTAGCGTGGAATATTAATGGACTTGTAAGAAAAATCAATGATGCTGACTTTTTAGAATATGTTCAAAATTATGATCTAATTTTACTATCTGAAACCTGGACAAATAGACAGCAATCAGTCAATCTCGGTATAGATGGATACTCTAGTTTCCATCTGCACGGAAATAAACATTATGGTACCAAAAAAGGTCGCTATAGTGGAGGACTTGCAATATATTACAGTAAAGTGTTGACAGATAATATAAACCAACCAAACTGGAATAGTGTGGTTAAAACTAGACAATAAGTTGTTTGCTCCTGAGTCAGATATATATTTGTGTCATGCTTATATTCCACCTGTTAATTCAAAAGTTCTAATTGACCAAGATTTTGATTTCTTTGATGAAATAGAAAAAGGAATTCAAAAATATGGACAGCTTGGTAAAACATGCATTACAGGTGATCTTAATTCCAGACCGGGTAATTTGTCAGATATCCTTGAATTTGATAAATATCTTGACTCTTTGAGAGATCTAGATACAGAAAATACCAATGACTATTTTTCAATATTACGCAACAATCCAGACAAGGTCATTGATAACAATGGAAAAAAAATGATTAACCTCTGCAAATCCACTAACCATATAATTGTAAATGGACGTCTTAACAACGAGCAAGAAAATCAATTTACATTTTCATCAACCCGGGGCATGAGTATAACTGACTATTTAATTGTAAATACAAACGATGTCGATCTTGTAAATGAATTTCAAATACTCGACTGGAAAAACTTTTCCGATCACGCAGCTATTTATTTCTCAATAAAATGTAATACAAAAACTAGAACTATACCACCTGACGAATATACAGAAGAAACTAAGCTTGTTTTCAACGCGAGTTTGGTTGAATAATTTCAAGAATCTTTAAAAGAAAATATCAGTTCACTAAATGACTTACATAATGAAAATATAAACCGTGAAATAAATTGTATCACAGACTGTATATATGATAATGCGGTCAAAATATTCGGAAAAACAATCAGTTCGAATCACAATCAAAATAACCACAACAAATCACGTTCTCCAAAATGTAATAATTGTTACACGACGAAGAAAAATTTCAAACGCGCGCAAAACGTGTTCAACAAATCTAAAACTGATGAATATAGAAATCATTTTGTAAAAATGAGAACTCTGTACAACAAAACAAGGGAAAAAAGCTAAAGCTAAATACAAACTATCAGAAGGAAGAAAGCTTCAAAATACCGCTAAATCAAATCCAAAACAATTCTGGAAATCTCTAAAAAAAAAAATGCTATAAACAGACGTCAAACACTGATGACAGTCTAAAATTAGATGACCTGTATACGCATTTTAATAATTTATTAGGCGAACAGCCCACACAAATAAACGACAATATAATTTTCACTGAAACAACAGATAATGATTTAGACAAAGAATTTAACATGAACGAAATAAAAGCTGCCGTTTTCCATAAAAAAAAATAAGTAATGTGGTCCAGATAATATAACCGCAGAAATAATTAAGTCATCAATTAACATATTAGCACCACATTTAGTTTTAATATACAATAAACTAATAATACAGGTTTACAGGTTTATACAGGTTTATTTGGCAAATCGGCATGAGCAATGCCTTTGGCCATTTACAAAACACATCATGAAAGATGGCCATGAGCAACATTACAAGTTCAAAATACATAATTCCAATTATACAAAGCAGGCTTTATAAAAATATTGTACAAAAACATATCTATCTATAAAGTGGATTGATTAACTTATTTTATAAGTAGGTTAAGAAGCAACACTATCTAGGGTTTGGGAGCGTCGTAACATCGCAAAGTACGTCAATTTTGAAAGTCGTCTTAACAAACCATTTTTTTCTGATGACATGAGATTAACAAATTTATTAATAGTACTAAAAGCATTTGAAATTTTATATTTTTGCCTTAAGTCATGATACAAGGGACAGCAGAGTACAAAGTGGAATTCTGACTCAACAACATTGTAATTGCATAGTTTACATAGTCTATTAATTATATCCACATTATTGTATCTCCTGTTTCAATCTCAAGAGAATGTGAACATAATCGTAACCTAGTCAATGCAATTCTATATTTATCCTGGTCAATAGCATCTAAATATGTTTTATACCTAAAAACAGTTTTGAATTTTTTATAATACTCTAATTTGTTTTGAGAATTCACAGTTTCCGACCATATTTGTATATATTGGTCACGCAACCTTTGCTTTAACATGGCTATATAGCAACAGTTAATATCAAACATATACCATAAGTAGCCATATCCAAGCATATCTAATGCATTATTAACCGCCTTTCCCCAGCTATTTTTGAAATTCAATGAATTAAAACTGTTATCTAAAATAATAAATGCCGAATATCCGGAAAGCTGGGATCTGGGGTATATAGTTCCTATATTTAAAAGCGGGAAATCAAACGAAGCAAACAACTACAGAGGTATAACCTTAAATAACATTTTAGCAAAGATATATTCACAACTACTACTTAATCGTCTAACAAATTGGACAAATAAACACGAAAAATTCATTAACTGTCAGTTCGGTTATCAATAAGGAAAAAGTACGACAGACTGCATATGTATACTCCACGCAATAATATCAAAAATAATTAATTTAGGACAAAAATTATACACTGTTTTTATTGATTATCAACAATGCTATGATAAAATCAATAACACACTGCTTTGGCAAAAAATTAATGTCAGAAAATGTAAGTTCAAAAATGATAAATGCCCTAAAGGCAACGTACAGTGTCGTTAAATCCGTAATTAAATTAATCACAACTTGGCTGACCCTATCCTTATACACCAAGGTGTGAAACATGGTGACTCTAGTTCATCATTGCTGTTCATGAGGTTCGTAAATGACACATTGGACCACATAAACACAGACATAGATGACTTATTCACTATTAACGAAATAAAGTTATTTCTAATACTATATGCTGACGACCAGATTCTTTTTGCAACCTCCCAAACAGCACTACAAACCATGCTTACGGACATAGAAACATACTGTAACACGTGGAAATTGAAAATTAATACAGCCAAAACTAAAGTTTTAATTTTTGAAAAAGGAACACGCTACACGAATGTTGATATATTCCTATACCGTGAAAAACTGGAAGAAGTCACTTCTTTCAAATAT